>JBBPNY010000792.1:0-11837 GCA_038091165.1 Rubroboletus pulcherrimus | reverse complement strand
CCAATGTTGTCACGCCCGTGCCCCTTGGACCCTTGGGGAGTAACGGACGGTTGGGAAGACTGGTGCTGGTCCTGCTGGTCCTTTCCTCGGTGCTGGGAGGCGCCAACCGGGGCGAATTGCGCAGGAGCTCCGATATTGGGATGTCCAGAAGGTCCATGATGACGTGAAGGATTCGAACTCCCGATCGTTCGTCTATCGAAGTAAGATGACATGTCTGTTCAGAGAGAATTCAGAAAGTAATTGCTGCGGTGCTGAGGACACGAACATCCAGCGGCATTTATATGTTCTGGGAAGAAAGGTGCACTGCAATATGACACCATCTGTGGATATGTGGACCGGAGGGACAGGTCACAATTGTGGTGGGTATGAAGTCAGCGAATCAAAGCTTGCGGGCGATCACAGCAAATCTCACCTCCACTGTGCGAAAGCAGCCACCTTTACTGGTGACCTCGTACTCTGTGGGAAAAAGATGGTCGGCTTACTGGATTCCGAAAACAAAAGCCATTCTGGTGGTGACACTGGTTTTCTGTTAGGAGCATCCGTTCAGAACCCGAGGACCGCAAGTGTCGATATCTTAATCGGGCATCGATCGGATACTCGATCCCATTGTGTATACACTTGGAGTAATCACGAGCTGTAGCCATTGTCTAGGTCCAAGTGGTGAGTCGGATTTCGAAGTAAGTTGAGCCCCTGTTTCAACTCGCCACTGAAATTGGAGACGGTTCTACCCAGGTGAAAAACAACCAGTCCACACAGCAAACATACTGATTTAGAATTCCACATCGCTGGTAATACCGAGTCTTTCCCATTACTTGGTGCATGGAAAAGCCGCTGAGTTGAAGCTGACAAGCATGGCCATTGGTGGCAGTACTTATTGCGCGCGATTTACCAGCGTTTGGCGGGTGGGAAAAAGAGTGACGTGACGCGGTGCGCTCGCTCGATCGGCCGGACGCTCCACGCTCCACCGTTGTGCCAGTTATGATCGGAATGCTGGGCTGGCGCTGCGGGGTCGAACGCGCGCCGACTCTGTCGACGTTGCGCGCCAGAGGGGGACAAAACGATGTCGGGATAATGATAACGATAACAATAATGTTGTTGATACCAAGGATACTAGGAATGTGGTAGGGTACTGAGGCTACATCGACGAGGAGGAGATGGGGTGGGGAGATACATGACGAATGGGGGTCGGACAACCTGAACGAGGCTCGGGATTAGGCCCAGGAATTCCAACATGACGACAACTCAATATGAAATGGGTGCTCCGTCCAAAGAAACTGTGGGACGGGCGGCGGGATACATGACGAATGGGGGTCGAACAACGAGGCTGAGTCGGGAATGATAATGGAACGGCGACTTGAAAGTGTCCGTTTTGTGGTGAATAGTACTGGCAGCCATCCGAGTGCGACGAAGAAGGACTGGGAGGGTGATATGACAGTGCGATGCGATGCGATGCCACTCGGAGCGAGTGAGCGAGGCGGACGAGGCGGGTCAGGCAGGGTGGGGCTGGCTTGCGGGCGAGACGACCCCGGGTATCGAGGGTGATGTCACTGGCTGTCCATGGTCCGAGTTGGAGTTGCCTGAGAGTGGTCCTCTCGTTTCCGCCGCCGTTGGGTCTCGCCTCGGCATACCCGCTCGTCCCGAATTGCCTCGAAAGTTGCGGCGAACCCTTTGCTCGTCTGCGGGTACTTGGCCATGAAGGCACCGTCATCGCGCCCCATCCTACTATAGGCTTCGGTCCGGAGAACTCGACGACCTGTTCAAAGCCACCCCAGACAAGTTCACCGGGTGGGAACCAGAGATGCCAAACCCATGTTTTAGTGCAATCGAACTTTCTCTGTGGTTGTTGGCAACCCGACGGTATTGAGATGCCATCCGCTAACCATGTCTACCAGCATACCCCAAGCGGAGAGAAGCCCGAACGCACTTATGCTTCAAAAACCACATCGCGCCGTCCAAACACTCAGGGCTTAATTCGTTATCTCCAAATGATCCATCCCAAAAGCTCGCTGACCAAGGTATCCACAGGGTCTGGTACCTCGACCCGTCTCATGCCACCAACTATCAGCTCCACCGAAGAGCCCCACTCTTTCGCCTTGCATCCTTGAAGGCTGACCATCGAATGAACAAAAAGGGTCGGGAACACATGCAGGTGAGGACGCACGTCACAAAGGCATTCGGGTTCTTCTCGACTGCGTAGACAATTACTTCTTTCTTGGCCCTTTGAACAGCTTTGAGGCTTCGAGAAACGAGGGGACCATGCCCAGCGCCAGCGACACAAATGGCACTACGTGCTATTAGGTCACATTACCAAGCGAGGCGGCAGCGGACGCACATGCGTTCCTTATCCGGCCAGTCCACGAGGGCACCGTAGATGGCCTTTACCGGTTATGATGGATACAGCACAGATAACACTGAGTGACAAAGATCCTCACCTCTTCATAGTTGTGATACTTGGCAGGATCCTGCTCAAACGTTTGATACGTGATTGATTGAAGGTTGTCCATCAAGGGCTGTGTTACTCGTCATCGTCACTACTGCACGATAGGCTGGACTCATCATCGGCATACCTGTAGAGGATTTTGGAGGTAATCTTGGTAGCCCTGTGCAAAGTGTTCGACGGATCCCTCTGTCTTGGCCGCTTGTACGGCAGGGCTGCTTTTTTCTAGATGTTTCACATATTGTAAATACGCAGACTCACCACCCATGGTGTGCAGGCCGGAGTTGACACCCGACAAGATGAAAGCCGGACAATGCTGGTCTCCCAAGGTAAATGGTACGTCAAAGAAGGCGATCGTATGGCTCACGATTATGCTTTGCCGAATGAGCGCTTGCGTGCCTTTTGGTAAGACAGGATAACCTTTGACGTTTGCGATAAACGCAGACGCAGGCAGAAAGATGTGCTGAACGGGTTCAGCCGCGGGTAAATCGAACAGTTTATTGTGAATCGAACTAGTCCGGGCGATGTTCGTGGCTGGACCTCCGGCATTGCCCGGACTGAGTTCGATTCACAATAAGTACCCGCTGACAGCACACACGCTCTTTCCCTCTTTCTCCTCCACATGCACCATACGTCCGCCCCATACATCCGCAATGCCAGCCTCTACTAAGTAGTAGCACATGTACATAACTCTCTAGGTATTTGCTAAGACCTTGGATGTATTAGAGAAGGAAGATGCGCGCGATGGCATCGTGCCAAGTTCCAACCTGGATTGCTTGAATTGTTACAATCCACGCTCAGTGTGTCCGTATGGCATGGCCTTTTAATTTTAAGTAAATCTACCATGCCACTGATTCCTCATTCTGTTAGGCTAATACCACTGGAACTCTCATTGCCCTGGTATTGCCGGCAGTAAGTTGTGGCCTATGCAACTCAGGATAATTACAATGACAGGACTTGCGGTATGTCTAGTTAACAGGACTCCAAACCCCGTTGCTGAGCGCTCAGCGAAATTCATGGAAGCAGGCTAGAGTGATGTATGCGTATGGGCCCAGGTTCGCATTCCTCAATCACGAACTTGATACAGCTCACCTTGTGACCGAGACAATTGGCCCAGCCATCATGACGTGCTTGGTTTCCCGAACGGATGTGCATGCCAGACCTCAAGGCCTCATTAGGCGCCGCTACAATCATCAAGATGTCCTGGTCTGAGTCTTGCCGAACGACAACGGTTAGTAATTCAACTTACCATGACCAACGCTCACAGGGACTTCCTTGCTTGACAGTATTGCTTTCCTGTCGTGGAACACACCTTTGGGCAGAGGCCTGCCGTCTGTTGTTGCATTGTGATTTAGTACTTTGAATGGTCATTGCCCCCCTCGGGACACTACGCACGGAAGGTTGTCAAGACTCGCACCCTGAAAGGGGTCACGTTTCTGCAGCTCCCCCGGATCCTTGGATTTTGGTCACGCATTTCACCGATTCCCGCGACCATTGTGGACAATACTGGGTGAGAGGATTCGTGCCTTTCACTGGGAATCATAAACCAGGTCCTTACTCTGTCTACTACCAGCCTCTGCAAGCTCGACAAGGTTATCGTTGCTCCGTCGAGTTTGCGCAATATGACCAGACCGCAGTGCCAAGTGAGCGGTGGGTTGACCACATATGGCCACAATTGAGTCGGTGATTTAATTTTAGGGGTATCTTGGCAGTTCGTTTAATTTCTCCTTTCTCAACATGTTGCGTAAATACCCCCTCTCAACTTCAGTGTCCCTAGCTTCTATCCCCAACAAACCATGACCCAACGCCACACTCAGCTTTGCGAGGACATGTCGTCTCCACTGCACCAGAAGGCTAGAGACACAACACAGACGATACGGAAGCCAATCGGGCCTGAATGGCCCAAGGTTACTCATCCAATATCATCCCATGGGTCCCTATCTGCGGCGGGCATTCAGGATTCCATTTCTCTTCTCAAGGACGCTGCTGGTCCCGACACTTTCAAGAGTCTCAACCAAGGTAATTCTTACATTGGTGATCCCGCCATGTTTATGTACTGTAGCTGACTATTACAACAAGATGTATGCAAGCACATTCTGGACCACATTTCTGGGGGTCCTGACCCAGTATCGAAGGTAATGTCTCTGCTAGACACTTAATATATCTTTCACTTATTCTGCCGACTAATAGATTTTTCCTAACGTTGGACCGGAGGAATATGAAACTATTTCATATCTTGCTGGAGACATGTCTGTAATTCCCACACATGCGTGGTGCGGGATTCCCCCCCTGACAAAAAATGCTCAAATCTGATAATTTTGCAGGTTAATGTATGATGCAGATATCTGGAGGATGATTGTTGAATTCCCCACCCCTGTGCACGAGGCACCATTCGATGACCTAAAGGATGCCCTTAAAATGGCCTTAAACACCATTCCTCATGATAAAGGCATGGTTCGTGCCTGCGCGCAGATGAATCGTCCAATCTTAGCTGGGAGATCTTTGCTAACACCCAACATTGTGGTGTCATTGACAGGTATTAAAGATACCATGGACAGTGGTCCTCAGCATATCCTTGTTGGAGAATGTGCTTTCTCCGAGGAGAAATCTCATGCCATCAACAAACTGCAGACATTTGTTCAATTGCTCCCTAATCTGACAGTGGTAATCCTGGTAATCATCAAAGAGGAATTCAACTACAAGTCACCTACAAAGAATTCTGATGGAGATTTTTCCGGAACCTGGAGAACAATTTTTCGCAAGCGGATTTCTTGGCTTTGCGCCCAGATGCTGGGCAGCCCCTTCCTGGTGCCCCTATCAAAGTTGGAGGTCATGTGTGGTGTCACATCAGTAGGGTCAACTATTCAGTTTGGGTCAGGCACCTGGGGGAGGGTCCAATCAACCTCGACAGCACAGATGTGGAGCATGTGGCACATGGAGTAAGTTCCTTCCACTCATCTCCTTCTCAACATTGTTAGATTAACTGAGCAATACAGACTCTTATCCCTCAGATAAAAATGGATGCATTCGATGCCATGCTACAAAAGGGCCTTTCCACAATCAAGCCGGCCATCATCAATTACTTTGATGAGCTCGGCCTGAGCTTGGATTCGCATAGCACCAGTGCAATCACCAACAGCCAAATTTCCCTGGCAATCCACTGGATGGACTCCCAGGGCAGCTTTGTTGCTGCCATGAAGAGTACTGCCCATCAGTGCTACCAATGGTGGCTGGAACACACTGTCTTTCGTGGTCAGAAGCGTCCCTATGATACTGACACTGATGATACTGACACCGACGATACCACCCCTGATGACACCCAGCAATCTGAAACATCTCAGGTGTGGAGTGTTGAAGCAGAAGCCGGCTGCTCCCAGGCCCCAATGCTGAGCCACCCAGCTCCTTCACATGCATCCTCATCCCATCTGCATCATCTGGTGCACCACCAGCAGGCAGAGACTCAGAGTGGAGTGACGAGTAGGACCCGCCAGGTGACTGGCAAGCTGAGAAGAGTCATGGGTAAGTAAGAGGTACAGTGGTACCAAGTAACACCTTGTCCAAGTCGGGGTTCTCCTACTTTCACGCTTGTCCATATGCCACATACACAATGACTCCCATTAATTTCTCAAAGTATACAAGTGATACACCCGCTTCCAACTTATTTTTTTAATTGCCGGTTGTCAAGTTGATGATTGTCTTACAAATCACAGGACTGCATTTGAATAAAGACCATTGAAGTTCATGTATAAGATTAGCATTTTGATGGCATGGTTGGCCATCACTTGGTTCTATGTACATTTCTCTCTCCCTTTCCTGTTTATTCCGAGTCGTCCCCAGTCTCGTGGACAAAAGAGGTTCTATATACACCCCCCAACTGGTTCTTTCCGGGATGATAGATCTGAATTTATCCATAGCATTCTACCCTCTAACACGCACATTTCTACCTCGAATCTTCTGCCCATCTCTAATTCCAGCCCACCAGCTCAACCCAAGGGACACGATGCACGCAATGAGTGTCACCTGTAAACTCCCCAAGTAGCATGCCTTGCCATCAAAACACTGATGTTCCGAGGGTAACTCGCGTGATCCCAAGCCAATCAATGACCAGCCACGCGTCCCCAATGAGGAAGGTGTGCCCTGCATCGGCGCATGGGCGTCCAGGTTGTGCCCAAA
The DNA here is from genome assembly GCA_038091165.1 of Rubroboletus pulcherrimus. Lineage (NCBI taxonomy): Eukaryota > Fungi > Basidiomycota > Agaricomycetes > Boletales > Boletaceae > Rubroboletus > Rubroboletus pulcherrimus. The sequence continues at coordinate 5,227 of JBBPNY010000792.1, read as the reverse complement.
CATCAAAGAAAAAAGGTTACCCCCGAGGACGGGCGAGAAGGAGACGTAGCCCCAGTTCTCAGAGAAGTGAGCTGGTGTAAGGAACACGAGTTGATATCAATCAAGTTTTCACGCACAGAAAAGTGGGACTTACCTAGCCCAAACCACTCGATCATCACTGGAGGGTAGCTCCCGAACAAAGATCCGTATGCCAGCCCTAATAAGAGGGTCGCTATCCACAATGTCTCGACGGAAGAGACAGTTATCGCGGCCGCTTGCGAGATTATGAAAAGAAACGAGACGAGACAGAGACAGTAGGCGCGTGGAAGGCGAAGTCGGGTGTGTGTAAAGTCAGAAATTAAGCCTGAAATACAGTTGGTTATGGTTAGATAAGCGAGAAGCAAATATTTCACCAATTAGAACACGTCCTGCAAAGTTTCCTAAACTCAGAATAGATACTTGGGCTGCTTGCCACTTGGAGGCTTCAACATCATCATAGACTGTGTGTGTTGCGGCGTAAAGCGCTTGCGAGATTGAACCGACGTTGTTTATATCTATGAGGGAGAATAAGTTGGAACAGCTTCAAAAAAGAAAAAGTCAATTGCACTGACACATGAGACCGATGCCGCTACCTACGGAGAGAAGAGTAAGCGTCGATTTCAGAGATCCGCAGCGATAGCTACCCACATATTCCCATGATCACGAAGACGAGGTAGAAATCCGGAGTGAGCCAAAGTCGCTTTCCATGAATGTCCGGCAACCCCTCTCGATCCCCGACACTTCGTTCACACTGCAAACTCACTGGAGAGTTCGACTTGACAGCGGAGGGTGGAGCGGAGGCCTGATTCGAGCTGTGTTCCTGCCTGTGGGTTAGGAGTGGTGCCGAATCCACATCCACCTCAGCATCCACCTCCGAATCCAACACTACCTGCGATTCCCCCATAAAGACGACAACATCTCCGCTCGGGATGGGATCGTACCCTTCTATCGTGGTTTCGCGCTGCGTGTTTGTCGGAGGTAGAGGAACAGGCTTGACAATGAATAGACCTATAAGCATCGGGACAGCTGTTCCGAGAGCGAGGATTAATAGGAAGGCAGATGTATCCCCAGGAAATAGTATGTGCGCAAGCAGCGAGAACCAGAAAGCCGAGAGCCCAAAACCCGACAGAACGAGACCAGTGGCAGTGGCACGCTAAGGAACATCAGCTGCATGTACTCGACATAAACGCAGAAGGCGGAAGGGAAAGAGCACGTACAGCACTGGACGGGAAACTTTTCGCGGTCGTATTGATAGCGGCGCCGAGCCCCGCATTTCCCCCCAAGCCTGTCATGAAGCCGCACACGACCAGTAGTGTAAGATGGAGTGCCGAGACGGTCGCACCATTGCCTATGCCATCGTCATACATTTGTTTGATACCCAAATATCCGACGAGGAGAAAAATTGAGGCACCGATGAGCGGGATTCGTGGGCCCTTGCGGTCGACGATACGACCCCAGACAGGGCCGGACGTGTAAACGCCCACTGCGAACAGATTAACCGAGGGCCAGAGTGGTTATATGAGCCCATACTATTTCCTGCGAGACCGATGACATTAAGTTGCGTGTGTGATACTCGAAGGCGAGCACCGAGCTGAGGTGCATAGGCTGGCGGGAATGTTCATGAAAACGGGAGGTCTGGGGACGAAGAACGACGCACCAGAATATATCTGTTCAGACGCAATAACCCTCGGTTAGTGTTTTTTTGTCCGTGTGGTATCAAGCCCACCCACATAATTAGTCCCAGAGCTCAACGCGACGAGGATGGATCCAAGGAGCGTGACGATCCGGGGTATACTGAGTATCTTGTCTGATGGTGCTAACAGTTTGGTGTTCACCGACTCCATTGTGCGTGTTGAAAAAGACAGTGGGACCCGATCTAGCTCCGGAGATGGTGATGGAGGGAATTAAAGCGGGCTCTTTTGGTGGGACGCAACGTCGTCTGACTCAAGTGAGAGATAACAAACTTGGCTACTCCGCGACCACCCAATTATATCTGATAGCACAAGTCGCACAACTTGTGTTTGCACAACCTACTAGTCACATCTCTAGTCTTTTTGTTTTTGTTTTTGTTTTTTTCCCAGTCCGTGCGCTCCAATATGCTGACAAATCTGGATACAAAGTGGTAGTCCTCGCTCAAGTTACTTTCTAGACGCGATCCCCAACGTTGTGCACTGCTCTTCGGCGTACGGCGCCGAGCTTCAATCGGACCCGTACCATCCCCGCTTCTCGTGAGAACTAGCAGAGCCGGCAGGCCGAAGCGGTCATGTGCTGCCTAGCCCGTTGCTAATATCTCATTTTGGCACTCTCGTTATCAGCTTGTTCGCATTGGCTGCGGGAAGGATGCAAGTTGTTCCGTCAAACATCTAGAACATGTCAGATGCCATTTTGTGAGTTGATGACGAACCTTTCTGTGTGCGTTGGGTCTGACCCGGAGGATGACACTCGGCGGAACGTGAATATACGCTAGACATTCTCCATTCCGAGTCTTCATGCTACTTTCAGGTCCCACGAAAGAGTTGGACCAATGGTCCGCTGGTCCCGAACAGGGAAAGAGAAAGCATCATCTTGATCTTGGATGTTTCTCTCATCGATCCACAAATCCCTCGATAAATGGATCGGTACGAGATAGATCTCATGCTGCTTTGCACCCTTGACGAAGGCTTGCCGCAAACCTGGCTTACACCGATGGAGTTCATTGAGAATCGCCAGACATAGAAGTGTAGTACAATGCAACTTGAAGCTACAATCAATGCACACGAGCCACTTACGACTGAAAGACTCATTCAAAGTGACGCAACCTAGCGTGTAACAAGCCAGTGAGTGCGTGATGGGTTTTGCAATTTCCGGCGAGCAGTGGCAATCTAGAACACGGTGTGTGATTGCTCGCTGTGGGGGGCACTCGCGCGCCCTTGCTTGCGGCACATCTCACTCCGGGATTAATACCCAGGATTTCGTCTGTTTCGGGAGAGCCAGCAAGAGGAACGTCCTTTCCGAGCGAAACCTTTACAGGATCTCATTTGTCGTTGTCAGCCAGAGCAAATTCAAAGTTGGGCACGCTTGGCATTACTTGCTTGCTTCGCGGCCGTTTGAGCTTCGTTAATGTCCAGCATCAGTTCGTCGACGGCAGGACTACCAGCAACTTTTGACGCGTAGGTATCTGATAAGGGTGCTCATGGCCTGAACAAAATTTCCATCCTTGGTGAATATCTTTGCCATCATCATGATTGCTTGATCGAATTCGCCAGAGGTTAGTTCAAGGACTTTGGAGAAATCGTCCAATGCTCTGGAATGTCTGCTGAGCGAGAAGTAGGCGGTGGCGCACTTGTAGAAGAGTAGGGCTATCAAACCCGATGAACTTGACAGTTCACCGAGGACTGGAGAGACCAGTAACAAGAGTGCAGCAAACGTAGGCAGCCTCATCCAGGCAAGTGGTCGTAAATGTGTCCAGATGGAAAACGAAATAGCAAAGGTCTTCCAGTCCAGAACAACCTCAATCGTATATGGTGTTGGTCAGGTTCAACGTTCAACTTTGACACCACGACGTTAACCCTGTGCTCGGGTTAGGGTTTGTCTGTAGGATTATGTAAGCGCCGTATTATAGTGCTTTGATTTGCATCCACCGGCGGCGGCAAAGAGAGCCTGTGGTCCGTGGATCTTCTGTGGAGTGGCAGGTTATTGTTTTCATGTCACCGGATAATTAATCGTGTTGATAGATGGGTCAACATTTGAAACGCGGCAACTCCGATTCGAATTTGGACCACAAATGCTGTGGATAGATTGTGGTGCATCGATTGTGGGTGCCCAGAAGTTGGATATAAAAGTGGCGCGTCAACTGGTTTGGTGGAACGACAACATGCCTCTCGAGAGTCTGCCAGACCCCTTCGACGACGCCACACATCATGAGCTCGACAAGGCTGTGAATGAAGCCATGCAAGAAGACGACATCACTGATGTCAAGCTTTCCGCCGCAGAGAATGCCCACCTTCTGAACGCTATCATTGACAACTCCAAGGGGCACTTGGATCCAATATACCTGGCTCGGCTCAAAAAGCTGATCAAGACCCATGGTGAGTTAGGGGATATGCTCGTTACCGCTTGGGAGCATAAATCATACCGCGAAATTCGAAACCTCGGTGCGTGTCCATGATCTGCTAACGACCCACGACTTATTGGTCATTCCGCCAGCGATTCTCAAAGCACCAGAATCGGTGCCGGAACTCCCACCTAGACCACTAACAGTCGCTGGTATTGAACAGGGTTGGTACTTCCCATCACACCAGTTATCTGGCACGAGTAATGACCTCGTTTGCTAGATCTTCATCGAAATTTGTCAGGGTCCTTTGAAGCAAAGTACCGTGGCGCAGCCGTTGACGGCTTCTACGAGTATTTGACACACAACGAAAAGCTATTCAAGACTGTGGACGATCCCCTCTACTACGCCAAGTTCTGTTCCATCGTCCAGAGTTCGGGCACTGGCAAATCAAGGATGTTAACTGAGGTGAATGGGACTCCTTGTCTTTCATATGCATCTGTGATGGCTGAATCGATCTCAGTTAAGCAAGAAGGGTGTCATAGTGATTTACATGAACTTGCGCGGGGAGAACGACCAATTAGGTTTCCCTGGGCGTGATCCGATCCCATCACAAATCTTGACCAAATTCCCCCCTACTGAGCAAGGTTACAGGACCATCTGCTACGCGTTCTTCACCGCCCTTTTTGATACCCTTGAGGGGTATCTCTCGAAAAGCTACGCCACGCGGAATAGTAAGGCGGGGATCATGCATTGGGTCCGCCAAATGTGTGATATGAGCGACCCTCCGAGGTTGACTGCGAGGGCTGATTTCTTTCGAAAACTCGCTGAAAATTATGAAAAGGTGGATATGTTATTCTGCGTCCTAAATGACATCTCACGGTCTTCTGTAGGATTATGCTGCTCTCGTCCGCGCCCTCGACGAACGCCGCGGTACTACAGCAGAGGCGTCTGCAATGCCGGATGTCGGTGAAACGGCGGATAAGGCGACACGCACCGACGTCGAGAGAACCGCCGATAAGCTGAGGAAGCTGTCCCTTTCCGGTAAATATTATACCTCGTATCCCAGGCGCCCTAGCTGAGTCATGTGGTGCGACGCAGAACAAAAGGATCCCTCATCTGATCCACCTGATTTCACTGCGCGTCTCTTCACTGCCTACAGGAAAATGGCGACTTGCC
>JBBPNY010000791.1:0-11839 GCA_038091165.1 Rubroboletus pulcherrimus | reverse complement strand
CTCGTGCATACGTGGCCGCCCAAGCCCCTGCCTGCCCCATGTGTGGGGTGCGAGGTTTTGGTAGTTCCACGGCGGAGGGCGGCGGCACCGTTGAGCATCGGCACAGGCACACAAGAGAGTGTGGCGCCGGCGTTGTCGTATGGGAGCTCGAGGGAGTTGGAGTCGGATGTGGTGCCGGGAAGGAGAGACGTGGTGTGTAGGAAGGGGGTCCCACTAGAGAAGAGCGTTGGGTTCGGGAGGTCGCAGCGAAAGGCGCCGGGTGCGCTTTTGCTTACAGAGATGGAGGAAGGTGAGGGCGAGAATGGCTGGACGCTCTTTGGGATGCCCCGGGAGACCGGGCAATATGATGGCGACGGGGTAAGCACTTTTGGTCTTTTGACATTGTAATCGGTCATGCTCAACTGCTCGTGTTGCCGATAGGTTTTGAGCCCGTTGATGGCCATGCCCTGGGCCGAGGACGAGCTCACGGGTAGTATAAAGGTGATGCTGGGGATGCATGGGATCTAGGAGGGAGGTGGAGGTGTTGTATGCTGAGGTGGGATGAGGATGTGTATTACATTTTACTCTTTCACATTGTAGGTTGTAGCCTTAGGTATGTGTTTCCGGACATCTGCTGCTGTTACTGTTGTTATATTACTAGTGTGCTCATGTGTGGTATCAATAATGTCAAGCCTGTTTATACAAGTTACACATCCAGTGACCTGAATTTTGAATGTTACATTGTAGATGTGTTCAAGGAGGAGCTGAGTCAAAGCATGTCAACTACGATACGGTATGATTCTGCTGACATAAGACCAGAATCAGAGACAGTGGCTGTGCCATATTTTGCTGGCCATGAAGGCCAACTATCAGGTATGTAGTGTCGATAACGAAGAAATGGACCTCTCTTCCTAACGTTTTCCTTCAGTTTTCAAACATCTGTGGCACGGTCTACAGTCAGGGAAACGTCCTCTTCACTCCAGATGGCAACAGCTTGCTGAGTCCCGTCGGGAACCGCGTGACCGTCTTTGATCTCGTCAAGTTCGTCGCCGCTTTTCTTTTTATCTTTCTTTTCGTGACGCTTTCTCCCTGCCTATGTCGTAGCAACAAATCAAGGACGCTCCCGTTTGAGAATAGGAAGAACATTGCGGTCATTGCGCTCTCTCCCGATGCGCGTCTCCTGCTGTCCGTCGACGACGACGGGCGCGCGGTGCTCGTCCACTTCCGACGCGGTGTCCTACTTCACCACATCCACTTCAAAAAAGCGGTCAAAGACGTGCAGTTTTCACCGGACGGAAAGTCAGTGGGTGATTCCTTCCATGCGCGTGATTGACATCTCCGGCTAAACGTTCCACGCTCTCTCGTGCCCTCCTATTTTTGAAAAAAAAAACTCGGTGGCGCGTCTCGATAGATATATTGCCGTGACGCATGACGCGCACGTACAGGTTTGGCGTACCCCCAATCATCTCGTGCGCGAGTTTGCACCGTTCGTGTTGCATCGGACGTATACGGGGCATCACGATGCGGTCTCGAGCATTCGCTGGGCTCCAGATTCGACGTGCGTGTTCACTTTTTTTTGTCACTTTCCCCCCCATCTCGAACCGCTTTTTATTATTGGCGAACTCAAATATGCAACTTGAAAAGGTGTTTTATCACGACGTCCCGGGATATGACAGCGAGGTTGTTCACTCTGGACCCGATGGAGGGTTTCCGCCCAAAAACATTTGCAGGTCACCGCGACGCTGTTATCGGGGCCTATTTTTCTTCCGAATCAAAAGCCGTAAGTAAATTTTTGTTTTTTGCATAGTTCGGGTCTTCAATATCTTTGAAGATATATACCGTGAGTCGTGACGGAGCGGTATTCACTTGGAAAGCCAAGACGGACCAAGACATGGAGACGGACGACGACGACGGGCCCGCACCAGTGGCATCGACACCATCTGGTGATGCCATCGCCACGACCCGATGGGGCATTCACGAGCGACACTACTTCAACCTCCCAAACACCAAGGTCGTCTGCACGACGTTCCACCCACCATCCAATCTCGTCGTCGTCGGCTTTTCTACCGGCGTCTTTGGACTCTGGGAAATGCCCCAGTTTACGAATATACACACGCTCAGCATCTCACAGGAAAAAATATCTTCGGTGGCGATCTCGTCGTCGGGCGAATGGCTCGCGTTCGGGGCACGCAAGCTCGGGCAGCTCCTCGTCTGGGAATGGCAATCAGAATCGTATGTTCTCAAACAACAAGGGCATTATTTCGACATGAACACGCTGGGCTATGCACCCGACGGGCAAACGATCGCCACCGGGGGTGATGATGGCAAACTCAAAGTGTGGTCCGTTCACTCCGGGTTCTGTTTCGTGACATTTTCAGAACATACCGCCCCGGTGATGGACGTGACGTTTGCCAAACAAGGATCAGTGCTCTTTTCAGCTTCGCTGGATGGTACCGTGCGGGCCTATGACCTCGTTCGATACCGCAACTTTCGCACCTTTACGTCGCCCTCGCCTGTCCAGTTCTCTGCGCTCGCGGTCGACCCCTCTGGAGAAGTTGTCGCGGCGGGTTCGACGGATTCGTTTGAGATATTTATGTGGTCTGTGCAGACGGGAAAGCTTTTGGATGTGCTCTCGGGCCACGAAGCACCGATATCGTCGCTCGCCTTTTGTCCCTCGGGTGCCAATCAGCTCGCGAGCGGTTCTTGGGATAAAACTGTGCGGATATGGAGTGTGTTTGGTCGATCCCGGGCCGTCGAGAGCCTCTCGCTGACCTCGGACGTCCTGTCCGTGGCATTCCGCCCAGACGGTGCCGAGATCGCCGCATCGACGCTTGACGGACAAATCACATTCTTTGACGTGCGTTCGAGCAAACAAACCAATCTCATCGACGGGCGCAAGGACATTTCTGGTGGACGCAAAGCCGACGACAGGGTCTCCGCTGCGAACAGCGCCTCCACGAAAGCGTTCACGAGTATGGCATATACCGCCGACTGGTCGTGCATTCTCGCGGGCGGGAACAGCAAATACGTCGTGCTCTACGACATCCGCGAAGCCGTCCTCGTGAAAAAGTTTCAAATCTCGGAGAACCTTTCGTTGGATGGGACGGAAGAATTTTTGGACAGTCGCAAGGTGAACAGTGCGGGGATCAATACGGATTTGATCGACGATCGTGGGGAGGCGAGCGATTTGGAGGATCGGATGGATACGACGTTGCCTGGGGCTGCGCGAGGGGCGGGGGATATGTCGGTTCGCAAGTATCGACAGGAGGCGCGGACAAAATGTGTTCGGTTCTCACCGACGGGAAGGGCGTGGGCGGGAGCGAGCACGGAGGGACTGCTCATCTATGCGCTGGACGAGAGCCTTGCGTTTGATCCATTTGATCTCACGATCGACCTTACCCCACAGAGCGTCCTCGAGGTACTGGCGGACCGTGCATACCTCAAAGCGCTCGTGCTCGCGTTTAGGTTGAACGAGAAGCCGATCGTCCAGCGTGTGTATGAGAGCGTGCCGCGGAGCGACGTGAGGTTGGTGGCGCGCCAGATGCCGGTGGTGTATATCCCGGCGTTATTGCAGTTCATTTCGGAGCATCTCGAGCGGGGACCGCATGTCGAGTTTGATTTGGTGTGGATCCAGGCGGTGTTGATGGCGCATGGACGGTATTTGCGTGATAGGAACGTAGAGATGGCGCCGGTGTCGAGGACGGCGCAGAAGGCGTTGGGGGATGTGCAGGAGACGATATCGAGCTTGTGAGTGCACTTGGCTGGCTTGGGGTTCTGTACGCTCATGGATGGGGAACAGGTGTGAGGAGAATACGTCGACGCTCAAGTATTTGATTGATCAGTCCAAGGCGAGGCATGTCCAGGGAGTACCGAGTGCATGAAATGCTGCGCGGCGAGTCTATAAAGCTACGTGTCTCTTGCCAAAAGTTGGAACGTTGTTGTACAGATGGAAGAACAAAAAAAAGTATCGAATACATCAGCATAAATTTTCTTCATTTTGATTATCTGTTCTGTTCAAGCCCATCGATAGCGTCATGTCCTCTCTCTCGCGGCGACTGTCCTCGGTAAGAGAGCCCCCACCCTTTCTCCTCAACGTCGTTTCTCTCCTGCGTTCGCGCTGGACGCTGCCCCTGAACATCATCTTATTCAGTACGTTCTCCATGACATGACAAGTCCGATTTGAACCGTCGTCGATGCTCACGTTCACGTTCACGTTCGGGACTGTGTCTCTTGTCCACATCCTGATATCCCCAATAATAAGCGAGCGTCGTCGCGGCGACAAGTGCCGTAGTCGCTATGATCTGTTGCAGGACACCGTCACACATACGTTGCGTAAACAAAACGCTCGGTCCAAGAAGGCGTTGCTCACGACTTTGTTCCTCCCTGGCTGGTTGTGCCAGTATCGGGAGGAGAACGAATCGCCAGAGGAAGACTGACGCAAGATATGAGATGGATGCATTGAGCTGCGTAAAGGCAAAGATTTTGTCGTTTGATCTTTTGAGGGCCGACGCTGAGCTTTTATAGGGGCCATGTGCTGGGCATGACGTCACTTGGTGGCTGGTTGTTACAATCCCGGCGGCTTATCATGTGACTGAAATACCCCTTTCAATACCAGCCAAATGTCACTTTTCCAGACTTTGATAGGAACTGTCTGATCAGAACACTAAGACAACTTATGACAGGGCACCAGGTTTACACACCGAAAATGTACCCTTATTGGGTAGATATTGTATTTGTGAGCAACAACAAAAATGTTGCACCGAGAAATCTGCCAAAAGAAATTCGCTCCAACCAAGATTCAAACACCTGCCTCTAAGCTCCTGCACCACCCAATCCACTACTCCATGAGTCCGACAAATGTCATAGAGAATGTGTAATAAGGGAGTCGACTGTAATACCATTTTTCCTTTTCGTGAGGTGTCGGATGTCCAGAGACGTAACTTTTTACTTTCCACAATTGGGGAACCGAATAACCGCCCGAATAACCGCCCGAACCATACGTTACTCTACTTTTCATTCACCACCAAGCGCCGACATCGGCAGCCTCAAATTTTTTCACTTACGGCTTTCATTCCAGGTCTGACAGACAATCTCGCGGCGCTTTTCGTGTTGCACGCCAGGAGTCGAATGTACCGACTGTGCATAGTGGTTGGGTGGGTGCTCTCCACCAACCGGGGACTGACTAGAGATGTCCTTCTCTCCAGCCGTGATCCAGTGAGCCATGGTGCAGCGGAGACCGCTTCCAGGAAAATGGTATCCGGTGCGCACTAGAGGCGAATTTGCAAGTCAAGTTTTTACGTCCGTCCATCCATACCAAGAGCTCGTAATGCGGGCTTCATGTCCCGCCCTTAAGCGAACCTCGGGTTAAAACACAGGAATAAGCAGAACTCGGTGGAATTCTGATGATCCGGCACGTTGGTTGCTTGTTCGCCTCGGATCCCAGAAAAAAAACTACTTCATTTGGATTTGTATAGGCTCAAGATGCGTATAAAAGTTGTTCCCTTCAGCATCGAATGCTCAGACTCATCCCATACATCTACATCCAACAATGGCCCAACTAGCTGCCGGAGACTACTACGTCGTCAACAGGGTTAACTCTGCCCTCGGGCAACAGCTCGCCATGAACTTCAACGGCGACGGCAACGTTGTGACCGCCACCCAGTGGGACCAAGAACCCTCCCAAGTGGTTCGTCCAATTCATTTGACCTCGACATCCACGATTTGAGATGCTGATTGCGGGCTACACAGTGGACCGTCGGCGACTATGACGGGAACACTCAGACCGTCTCTCCCCAAGGCTCTACTGATCTCGAGATTGGGATGGGGGCTGGCGTCCTCGAAATTTATCCTGCATCGAGCCTTGTTTGGACCGTCAGGCAAATTGAACAGGATGTATGGAAGTTCGTATTCTCTCCTCCCTCTTTCCTCTGCATTGAATGACACCATCGACTTTCAGCGTTCAAGATGGCGGCCTCACCGTCTTTTGGGGCCTCCACGACGTGACCGCCGATGAGCCCGTCTATTTCGATGCCGGGGATGGCAGCGAGGAGCAGAACTGGCTCTTTATCGCTGCCTAAGCGATACCCAAAACAGACTCTGATTGTTTGTTATCGAGTTCCCGACCTGTGACAAGATGTTGGGGAGTTACCTACTGGACTTGTTATCTCGATTTTAAATGCTTGTCGTGTCTATCTTCATAGCATGGGTAATTGGATTGATTGGGTGACCCTTATCAAATGTCAACAAGTTTGGCTACCAGGGAGAATCTTGGGCCCTCAACTTTGCAAGGTTATTCTAATGGTACTCGAGGACACAGCTGCTTTGAAAATGATTCAGTGTGTCCAATAACTTCATCGACTAACATGCCAATTGACTGACTGCAGCTGACTGAAAACAAAATGACAAGGAATATATGGAGTTTGTGTTATTTGGTGCGTTGGATACAGTGCAGGTAAAAATAGTATACAGGTAGTTGACTTGAAAGCAAATTCAGAGCAAGAAAACGAGGACATGGAGCATGGGTAGTGAACAAGGATGGCAGGAGAAAAAGCTTGAATGTGTACATGGATGAATCAGAGAAAGAGGCCGACACGACGTAAAAAGAGCCGTTGCCGAATTCTGGAACTGTCGGTCTGAAAAAAAAGGTGTTCCTCGACATGGTCAACACGCACCCCAGCCAGCTTTGACAGCTTCTTGGAGGAGCACCACATCTTGAGACAGGTCCACACCTTCCTTCACAGCATCCTCAAGGAAAGCACCGACAGAAGGTTCCTTCCATCACATCCGAATTCCTTGCGACTGTAAGGCTAACCGCCCGCCGCCTTAGACCGTTACGCCAAAAGGCAGTAACACTGAATGCTTAGTATTCAGTATCCCGGGCGGTATATCTGCTAGTTATAGGTACCTAGGTAAGCTGGTAGGCTTACAGCGACCCGGGACGGTACTATCACCTCGATTGTCGGCGAAACGATCCCCCAGTCGGCCATATGCTGAACGGAATGCCTCCTCGCCATGATGCGGAGGCCCGGCAGTACAGATGCTGTGGGCTTCATCAATGTGCATGTGCCAGATTTTTCGCGAAGGGATCATCTTGTCGTATGAATCGGACAAGTCGAGGAAAATGTCCGTTGTAAATTCCTAACGGATGTTGGTAATGTCCTTTCTGGATCGACTTGTTGTATTCTCTCATCAGAACTATCAAACAGTAGTGTAAAATAGGTTACCTCCCAAAACGATCGGTCGTTGGGAGTTTCTTCATTGATCGCCAGTGATATCTTTCGCACTCGAGTACCTAGCGATTTGACCACAATCATGACGTTCGTAATGTTGATGTACTGTTAGATGTCATACCTGAGTGACTTGAAGCCATTTTAAAGGCGAGATCGTGGTTGAAAGAGTGTCCGGTCGGGTTGGCAAAGGGTCTTTCCGTTGTCCGTGCCGGCAGCGACGATGAGAACTTTGCCATGCAGGATAGCGAGTGAAGCTTCAAGTTAAAAAGTGCGTGGAACGATCGTGTGCGAGCTGAGGTGGTGAACGATTAAAGACGCTCGGAGAGCATCTACGGTATCAGTTTCGGATAGCGTTGCGATGAATTCAATCGGGAGCCAAGTACCAATATCTTCCAGCGCACGGTGCTGTAGTTCGTCCAGTGAGTAACCAAGTATGAGTATGGTCTGTGTTACGGAGGCAGTCGATTGATGCGCGTTCATGGAGGTCCGAGTCGAAGAGCGACCACCGTTACAATCTAAGGAATTATTTTGTCTTCGATTTCAAATTCAATAATCTCGCGTTTTTTGATTGGTCAGAAATCAAAAAACGTGGGAATCTGCGCAGCCCCCCAAACCCAAACGACTTTTACCAGACCATCTATTGCCTCGATATTGCAGCCTCGTAGACGTGGCTGGTCACCGGGCTACGTCGCACCTCTCACCCTGGTCCTCGCCCTCGCCCACCCCCTCCCTGCTCGGCGACGGCACGACACGCGTCACTCCTCTCGCCCTCGCCCTCGCCCTCGCCCCCAGCCTTGCCCTCTCCTCTCGCCCACATCCTCGCCCTCGCCATGCAGAAGCAACGGTACAATGCGCGCAATCGCGCGTGTTGTGCCGTTGCTCCTGCATGCTGACCCGGAGTCCTTGCCCAGCGACTGTGTAACGTGTGCAATCGTGCGCATGTTGTGCTGTCGCACATCTCGCCCTCGTTGAATCACCCAACCCGCGGGTATACCCGCGCCGGGTACCACTACGGGTCCGATAACCCATACCCATCCAAAAACCTGTACCCGGCCATCTGGGTACGGATTTTTGCCGGGTATGGGTGTGGGTATGACCTCGGTACCCCGGGGTATACCTATGAGATTCCCTATGTGTGGGTTTGCTGATTAGTACTAGTAGCGCTATCTTTGCAACGATAGTACGAACAATCAGGATTATGCAACGAAACGACATTCCTGGCATAGTGATTTCAGATCTCGATCAATGAGAAGTCTCCATCCCACGACCGTAACCCCATGTAAGCCGTCAAACTTCTCCCGACCTAAGTGTTCATTTCAGCTATCTTGCAGACTAGTACCAAGGGCTCGTAATGAGTACCGTAACCAAAGCTCGGAGTGCTGGCATCGTGTCCCGCCCCTAACCAAACCTCGACTTAACTGCACAGGCTCGGAGTGCTGGCATCGTAACCAAAGCTCGGAGTACTAGCATCATGTCCCGCCCTTAACCAAACTTCGACTTAACTGTACAGAACTCGGTGAGAATTCTGATGAGGAACGTTAGTTGCTTGTTCGCCTCAGATCCCAGAAAAAAACTACTTCCTTTGGATTTGTATGGGCTCAAGATGCGTATAAAAACTGTTCCCTTCAGTATCGAATGCTCAGACACATCCCATACATCTACATCCAACAATGACCCAACTACTTGCCGGAAGCTACTACATCGTCAACAGGGTCAGCTCTGACCTCGGGCAACAGTTCGCTATGACCTTCAACGGCGACGGCAATCTTGTGACCGCCACCCAGTGGAGCCTAGAACCCTCCCAAGTGGTTCGTCCAATTCATTTGACCTCGACATCCGCGATTTGAGATGCTGATTGCGGGCTACACAGTGGACCGTCGACGACTTTGACCAGAGCACTCAGACCATCTCTCCTCAAGGCTCCCCTGATCTCCAGATTGGGATGGGGGATGAGGTCCTCGAAATTTATTCTGCATTGGGCCTTGTTTGGGCCATCGCGCAGATTGAACCGGGTATATGGACGTTCGTAGTCTCTCCTCCCTCTTTCCTCTGCATTGAATGACACCATCGATTTTCAGCGTTCAAGATGGCGGCCTCACCGTCTATTGGGACCTCCAGAACGTGGCCGCCGATCAGCCCATCTATTTCGACGCCGGGAATGGCAGCGAGGAGCAGAACTGGCTGTTTATCGCTGCCTGAGCGATAACAAAACAAATTCTCTGAATGTTTGTTATCGAGTCCCCGAAACTGTTACAAGATGCTGGGGAGTTACCTACTAGGATTGTTATCTTGATTTTGAATGCTTGTCGTGTGTATCTTCATAGCACGGGTAATTGGATCGATTGAGTGACCCTACAATGTAAGTATCAACAAGTTTGTCTACCAGGGCCATTGCAAACTCCAACGTAAACTTTGCAAGGTTATTCTAATGGTACTCGAGGACACAACCGCTTTGAAAATCAGCGTGTCCAATAACTCCACCGACTAACATGCCAATTGACTGACAGCGAGGCTGTCTGAAAACAAAATGACAAGGAATATATTGAGTCTGTGTTATTTGGTGCGTTGGATACAGTGCAGGTAAAAATAGTTATACGGGTAGGTTGACTTGAAAGCAAATTCAGAGCAAGAAAACGAGGACACGGAGCATGGGTAGTGAACAAGGATGGCAGGAGAAAGAGCTTGAATGTGTACATGGATGAATGAGAGTCGGCCTGAAAAAAAAAAAAAAAACAATTCCGCGATGTGGTCAACATCCCCCCCAGCCAGCTTTGACAGCTTCTTGGAGGAGCACCACATCTTGAGAGAGGTCCACACCTTCCTTCACAGCATCCTCAAGGAAAGCATCGAACAGTTTCGTTCCATCCCCCAGGACATTCTCTTTCGGGATCCATGTCGCCTGTGTCATCGGATATCTGAATCAATCATCAAGTTAGCTGCTGCCAGCAGCAAGGAATATAAAAAGGACAGGAAGACAGCTCGGTTTTGGCTTACCCTTCCCACTGTGCCAACCACACGTAAACGTAGCCCTCGGTTTTCTTCCGACCGACGAGTCTCTCGACAAAGTAGAGTTCCGCTGCATCAGTAACTTGAGGCTCGGGGCAATCGGGACGTGCACATGTATCGTCGTGATTCCGGAGGGTCTTGCGTCTGGCACCTTTGGACCAAAAAAAAAAAGTTTCAGTCCGTATACGGAGGAAACATACTTGCTGCAACCTACCCTGAGTGCTAACGAAATGGTCGTCTGTTCAGCAATCGCACTGGAACGTATCCATGGAACGGAACTCACTGGCATGTCGGACATATGAACAAGGCTCGAGGTTCGATTCTCGGATCCCCAGGCTGGATTGCTACACACCCATAGTGGAACCACATCTCACAGCTACATCAAATCAAAACACTGGTCGGTGACACGGTAAGCTTCCCACTGGGACAACTCACTTGTCACACTGGATAAACTTGAAAGAATTGAAAAAAAAAAAAGGTTCAGAAATCTGTTTGAACGATAGGTATCGGAAAATATACCTGGGCATCCCAATGGCTGAACTCGCTCGGAAGCTTTTGCCACTTTCTACCAACCTGGGATATTGCGTTCCATACTTCTTCTTTCGTCGGGGACGAGTTGACGCAGCGCGCGCTGCGTGGGCTTGGATGACTCGTTTTTGCGGGGGATGACAATGGTGTCTTCATCGCCTGGTTCTCTCGTCCCTTCCGGTGGCGTGTTCGAGTAGCCGTCAAGTCCTTGCCAGCTCCCTCAGCATGAACAAGGGGCTCTGATAGGGACGGCGTCACGGGTGCTTGCACCTGAGATGGAGGTTCTGATGCGGGTGTAGGTTCCGGCTCCGGCTCCGGCTCCGCCGCCGTTTCCGGTCCTATGGCCACTATCTGGCCCTTCCGAACGTGGTATTTCACGAGGGAGTCTGGTTTTGCATTCAGCGCCCGTTTGCGCCTCTTTTGACGGACGCGAACATGCTCAGATGCCATGCGCGCTGCGTGAAGCTCCTTGCCGCGTTCGCTCCGCTTTCTCGATCTTTTGCCAGACACGAGCAATTGGGACGTCACGTCTGGATGTTCTCCCGCACCGTCCACGAGGGGGCGGCTTATAAAGCTTTCCGACGCGATCGGCGTCCCTGTAGTCGGTGCAGATGTCGCCGCCCTGATTCGACAAGGCGGCACGTTCGCCGAGACCTGCAAATCCTCGTGTCAGATGTCAGTGGTAGACCATGGCACACACGGCAGAGTCGACATACCTCAGTGGATACCCCTTCACCCTGCCCTTCCTGCGACGCGTCACCCACGGGGATACTAGTGGTAACCTCAGGACCCACGCGCTCGTCGCGGCTGTCTGCGCACCCACTCTCTCGTCCCGCCTCCTCCCCCGCCGCCTCATCACCGTCGACACCCCGTTTCCTCTTCACGCCCCGCATCGTCCCCGGAAGCCTCAAATAGATCTTCAGCGGGTCCCGCATCGCAAGCAACGCAAGCTCGTCCGGGGAAGCGCTCGGCCCGCCCACAGTGCGCCCATTCAGATTCACAGCCGTCGCTTCCGACGCAGCACGTGCGAGAGCGGGGACGTGGGACGGTTCGGAAGGGCGCCCTCTGGAGCTGCTTCCGCGGGATTTGTCGGCGGG
>JBBPNY010000790.1:0-11873 GCA_038091165.1 Rubroboletus pulcherrimus | reverse complement strand
CTCCTTGTCCATGTCCTCGTGATCGTCCGGGTTCGGGGGACTCGAGTCGCGCGGTCATGTCGCTCTGCGCGCTCGGCACTCGATCCATCTGTCGTACACCCTCAATCACAACACCACCATCCACCTCTTTAACCACCATCGAATGCAACGGCGAACCTGGTACGCTCTCACCCCCTCCACGTCTCGAATTCCTTGGTGGCCTTGGCGGCGGAGACAACGACACGATCCCATTCTCCAACCGTGACCTTCCGGGACCAAGTCCGCGGCCTTGATACGACGCACGCGCACTCCCAGAAGCAGACGCGGACGTAGAAGGTCTCGAAGAGCCAGACGAAGGTGATTCGCCAGAACATGTCTGACGACGTGGCGAAGGCAACGGCACATGGTCACCCTCGGCATCTTCGACCGTTCTCAGACCGGCGGGAACAGACGCCGACCGACGGGGAGATCGCGATACCGGCACCGACGAAGTGCCTGCCTCATCACTTTCGACGCGGCCGTCAGCTAAACGCAGCTGTTCAAGCGGTGTGATGATGTGTCGATCGAGGACGTTCTCTTGCATACGGGGTACCACCACACCCTCACCGTAGGAGGAAACCGAGGAGCGCACTGATCGAGCCTTATGAAAGAACTGCGTAGAGGCGATATCAGATGAGTTGGGAGAAGAGGTGGTGGTTGCTACGCTTGGTCGAGCGACAGCGATGTTGTTCGGGGCCGTGTACGTCCGGGTGTGGTCCTTGTCCTGTAAAGACGATGATGGCTGGTGGCGTGACGGCGACAGAGGCTCGGTGCTGCGTTCGCCTTGGTTCTCCTTCTCCAAAAGCTCCTTTGGAATAGCAGGTACGGGGGGAACGACCCTGTCAGACTGGAATCGGTCGCGTAGACCTCCCGTACTAATCCGCCGCATCATCCGCCAGAATTTTCCACCCTCACCCCCGTCCCCCTTCTCGGACCCTGGTCGTGTATGACCTTCAACCAGATTTGCCCATGCGCCAGCGCCGGCATCCCGCACACCATCGACGGATTGCCCCGTCGACCGCGCGCCCGACATTTCCTGGAGGCTAGGCCGCCCATTCGAATGCCTAGCACACGAAGGGGATTCCTCCGACACCACATCCCCTCCCCTGACCTTTCGCCACCGAGTCGAGACCTTGCGTGTGATACTGCGACCACTCGAATCGGAGACAGACGGCTGGTGCGAAGACGTGGCTTGCGACACAGCCCGGATGCATTGATCCGCTTCGAACCTGCCCCACCGATCATCTGGACCGCCCGATTGCATGCCACGTCCCGACAACGAGCCAGAGACGGTGTAGTAAGGGGTTGGGGAGTGCTCCAAGGGATCTCGATCATGCCTACCATCGAAGGACGCATTCGAGCTCATCCGGTCGTCGATCGATAGTTTGGGAGGGCTAGTGTCGTCACAATGAAGTTCTTGTTGTTTATATGCCTCGACGACCGCACCGGCTGCAGTCAGTGGGAAAGGTACCCCGCCTTTGGGGGACATGCCCTCTTTGGGCGGTAGACGACGACGGTCTGCATCGCCTTCATGTGGACATGAAGGGCTGCTCATGCCTCGCTCGCGTCCTTTGAAGAGCTTGGCAGAGCCGCTCGGACGGCGTCTCAGCACGTTTCGCGTTTTAGGTTCCCTTCCACGAGCTAGGGGAAGGGGCACGTTTCGGACCGGGACCTCGAGACTCTCGAGACTCGTTGGCGGACCACTGCCCGTTGTGGCGTTATAGATTTTGGCAACCGCTTCGCTCGCATATCGACGGTGTGCATCTACTGGTATATTAGAAGTGCGACCAGGGCTAAGTATGGCAGGGGTGACACTGCCCGGGATCTCCAGATCGGGTGGGCGAGATTTCCGAGGGGTCATGGGCCATTTACCGGCGGAAGCAAGGACATGAAACGAACTAGGAGACGCTTCACTATCTGAAGGCGTGGTTGTGGCTGAATTGAAGGAGAAGCGGGAAGGCGATGGGATGGTGGATTTGGAGAGGAAGTTTTTAATGCTCATGGTCAGTCGTGAGTGGGACCGCGTGTGGTGGTCAACTGGACTGTTGTCAGCAACACTGGGCGTTGGGGACATGGGTGGAGATGGGGGTGCGGTCGAAGGCCGATGTGAGAAGTGGCTAGAAGGGTATCTGCGAGTCATTCGTGGTGCCGAGGCTTGAGACTCTGATTCGGTTGTGGATCGCGACCGCGGGAAAACGGGGTGGGAAGAGCTGGAGGAGGCTGATCCATGTATGGGAGAATACGCAGAAGAAGGCCCAGGGGTCAACAAACCAAACTCGGACTGATATTTTGATTCGGCGTTGGGTAGTGACTCGGATGTTGCGGATGAGAGGGAACCCGGAAAAAGGCTGCTGTACCCGGTGGAGGGCGAGGTCATGGGGGTAGACTGGGCACTTGCATTGTGGGAGGCGTGTGTGGGCATTGATGGGGTGGGTAGATCATAGTGATGGGAGCTTGTAGTTGCCAAGGAGTGTGAAGATAGGCTGAGGTCATGGACATAACGGTGGAAGAATCTGCGGGGTCTGTCTTTAGTGGAGGAGCGATCGTCGGTACAGCGTGATGGAGTGCGCTGGCGCGGACTCGAGTCTCTCGGTACACCAAACATGGTAATCTGAGAGAACAAGGTGAGTGAACGGGCGCAGAGTGCAAGGGGAAGGTAAGACGGACGGTTAGAAGAGCGATGCTGAAACGTGCGTAGACCCTAGAAACGGTTGACGAGCAATGGCCTGGATAGAGATATGATTAAGACGACTGAACAAGCAGGGAGGAAATGCGGGGACATACATAATACTCGCGAGAGGAGTGATGGACGATCTGTAGATGGAAAAAAAAGGCAGCGCGGATACTGGTTCTTGAGTGGTTCGGTAGGAACTCGCAGAGCGCTGAAAAGGGTGCAAACAGAGACACAATAAAGTACGTAGAGCGTGGGCCGGAGCCAAAATAGAGTTACTCCCGGGGGAGACAGAGAGCCAGGGTCAGCCGAACTTGGCGCGTGATCGGGATCAATGATGGTTGAAAGCCAAAAGGAGGGATGCGATGCTAGTACGTCGCGAGGAATGTGTGGAGATGAAACTGGGGGGGATGACTAGCAAAAAGCGAGAGGAGGGTATTAGTAAGGAGTGTGGGATGGATCAAAGTACGCTGGAGAAAAAGCATGAACGAACGAGTACACAACGAACATTCAGACGAACCGCTGCATACGCCGATTGGAAATCCTGCAAGAGGAAGGGTGCACCGAACGCTGACCGGGACCAGAGAACCGCTGGAGAGAACCGCATCAGAGTGCAGACAAGGACTGGCACGAAAAACGACACTCACGCCCGGGAAGAAAGAAGAGTGGGGAAGTGTATGTTTTTATTCTACTTTTCGTTTTTTTGTATGTTTTGAAAACTTTCGAAAGATTAATGGAGAAGAAGTCTGAAACGGCGCAGTCTGAGTGACTCATCGTCGGCCTAGTTACGGGTGTCTCGATTGAGGCCATCATTTGCCTCCTTTCTCTGCGGCGCATTATCGCCTCCGCACAGGCCTCGATTGAATGACGCTCGCCGCTAGTCCCAATCCACTCGGTCTGTGCTCGCAGCCCTGCCACTCTCCGTCCCGATATTTCAGCCATCCGTACTGCTCGTTTCCCCCCACTTTCCTCTCCTCTGCCAGCCATGTCCATTCCCGTCGACATCACGCCTAATCACCCTTTGGACCAACAGCCGACAATTGGATTGATCGGCATGGGTGCCATGGGCACCATGTACGCTAAACATCTTTCTGATGCTGGCTGGAAAAAGTACCTCCTTTCTTCCCATCTGTTCTCCAATCTGACATTCCCTGTCCCCAAAAGAATCAGCGTCTGTGATCGTCCTGAAAAGTATGACTCACTCCAGCACGCGTACAAAGGTCACATGCCTCGTCTCAGTCCCAACTCGACACGTCCCTTCTCATGGTCCTCTTCTTAGACGTCCCCGGAATCACTGTCCGCCGAGATGGCCACGCTGTGTCCCGGATCTCCGACCTTATCGTGTACTCCGTGGAAGCCGAGTACATCGCTCGAGTAGTACAAGAATATGGCCCCTGTAAGCCTTGCCACTCCCTCTCCCGCCGTGCCAAGTACTGCCACTCACCACGCTACGCCTACCCTTTCATGGTGGGAATCTTTAGCAACCAAGGTTGGGGCCATTGTCTCTGGCCAGACCTCCGTCAAAGCGCCGGAAAAAGCTGCCTTCGAAACCTATCTCCCAACAGATGTTCACATCGTCTCGGTACACTCCCTCCACGGACCCACCGTTTCCCCAGCCGGCCAGCCCTTCGTGCGTGCTTGGTTACCGGGCCGCGCCCCTTGCTTACCTCTGATCCACGTCTTATCTCATCGCCTTCCAGGTCATTATCAAGCACCGTGCCTCAGATGAAAGCGTCCACGTCGTCGAAAACATATTCAAGTGCTTCAAACCGCGTTATGTCTACCTCACTTACGAGGATCACGATCTCGTCACCGCCAATGTCCAAGCAGTCACTCACGCTGCTTTCCTCACGTGTGTCTCTTCCTTTCCTTGGCGACCGCGAATCCTCATGTTCTCTCACGTTAGCATGGGTACGGCATGGGCTGCCCGGCGTGAATACCCCTGGGAACACGGCGAGTATGTCGGAGGTATCGAAACAGTCAAGGTCAACATCATGCTTCGGATCTATGCCAATAAATGGCACGTCTACGCCGGCCTCGCTATCCTGAACCCCTCCGCCAAGATCCAAATCAACACCTACGCCTCCAGTGCCACTGACCTGTTCAAACTCATGCTCACGGGGGACCGTACCGGTCTCCGACAGCGCATATACGCAGCCCGTGAGAAAGTCTTTGGGATCAAGGAAACCGAGGAAGGCGGATCAACGCCCATCTTCCTTACCGAGGACGTCCTAGACCAATTCACCATCGGCGGGAACTTCAAGCGCGGTAGGTCCTCGCCCACGGGGGTCACCGCACCGCGAACCAACTCCCATCTCGCACTGCTCGCCATGGTGGATTGTTGGGCTCGTCTCTCAATCCAACCGTTTGACCATCTCGCACTCGCGGCGACCCCCGTGTTCCGGATGTGGATCGGCGTAGCAGAGTACCTCTTTCGTTCGGTGTCGCGTTTGGATACAGCCCTCCATACGGCTCTCTGTGATGTGACGCACCGATCGGACGATCTGGAGTTTGTCGTCGCGGCCCGGGGATGGAGTCAGTGTGTCGCGTTTGGCGACCTCGAGTTGTACAAGGACAGGTTTATGCAGACGGCTGCGTTCTTTGAGTCAAGGTTTGAGGAGGCAAACAGAATTGGTGGGGCGATGATCAAGGCGATTGTCGAGAGCAATATGACGACGAATTAGATACGTAGAGTGGCTGTGTATGACTAGTGATCACGTGATATAATGGATCGCCAATCGGCCTGAGATCGTCCAATTTTTGTCACCGCAGTCTGTCATGCCTCTGTCCAGGTCCCCCAGTCTCCCATCTTCCACTTCAATAACGCACCCATTTCAAAATGCGACTGGTCTTCTAGTCGTCATCCCAGACAAGATCGACGTCGAGGAGGAATCCCGCTTTTACGACGACCTCTGCGATGTACGTATGCGCCGAGTTCGTCAGGGAAGACTGAGCCTGACTGCACTGCAGGAACCCGACGGCCGTGCATCACGCGCCTCGATCCATCTTTCCCAAGGTCCTCCGTCGGTCTTTTCGCATGACATATGGCTCGGTGACAACTCAGGTGAGAGCCGCGCGTTTGCGAGGGACGTCCAGATCAGCGGCTGGACTAACGTCGGTGATAAGGATAAGCTGGGTGGCGCGTACGTCGGTACGTCTCCCTTCCCTGCGTGGTCGGTTCGTGTCGGGATTGAAACGTGTGTGGACACGGGACAGTGTACGATTGTGTGATACGCACGAAAGAGGTCGGTCGGTTCCCACCCCATGCATCACCGTCCTCATGTCACCTGCAGAGCACGACGATACACACACATAAACGATACAGTGCCTTTGTCGAACTCTATCAAGCACTCCGGCAGAGTCTACCCGTACGATCCCATTCCGTCCTCTCTTCTCCCGACTCGAATTCATATCGTGAACATCCACAGCCCCACCAACAACACTTTGTCCCTGCGCTTCCCCCCAAATCACCCCTTTCGCGCTACCGGCCTGCGTTTCTAGACTATCGACGACGACAGCTACAGCATTGGCTTTCCGCAGTGTTATTGCATCCCGAGATTGGGGCATGTCAGGCAGTGAGGTGGTGGGTCATAAATTGATCCGTTCACGTATGGACCGTCGAGGCGCGCGGACGCTTTTTTATTCCTTTTTTTATATGGTGTCGAGTGGACGCGTTTAGCTTGTGTTGGTTTGGTTTGGTGTTTTTATATCGTACAGCTGTAAGGCGAGATATGTGTGTGTTTTCGACAGACTTGTTGTCCGATCGTCCAATCGTTGGGGCTCCAATGAATCCGATGTGATCACCCTAGATGATCTTGACCCTGAATCGTCCCGAGTGCTAGCCAAGGGTTCGTTCTCGTCCAGGGTCACGGCGTACGGCGTCCAAGGAATAGCTACTGTGTGTTGAATCTCCCCTTTTTCAAAAGGGGGGGAGTGCTCTCGTGGCGATGATCCGACCTGCCGCTGTCTGTCAACGCGAAATGACAAGAGCGTCGGGACGGATCGATCGCCACACGTCGGACGTTGATAGACTCGGAAACGGATCACTTTCGTGTACAGCACAAGTCATCCGATCATAAATGCATATATGGTTGGGACCACCCAAAAAAACATGCATCAACGAGGAATTTTTCATTATTATTGGCGGGGATATCAGCAAGGAAAGAGACCCGCGAGCGCCGAAACGACACATGTGTTCAAGCAGCTCTTGTGCGTCGTGTCCCATTCATTGTACAGTAGTACTCTCGTCGCTGGGATGTATCCCAGTTGTATACTAGCGGGTATGGTATATATACTTGGAGTGTCACTACTTAGCTGGTACGAATCGACGAGTCGTCGTCGGCGCTCGACCAACTTGATGGTCTTGCCGAACTGATCTACGACGACCATATCTGGTTTCTGTGAACGCTCTAGCATCCCTTGGCCATCTGACGCGGGGAAACAGATTCGGAAAAAGTCCGTCCTGAGGCCCATGTACCGTACCTGAGATCACATCATGATCGTAACCACGTTGAACGCCATCAAAAGAAACGCACCGCGACCGCCGTTGCAGCACATCATGCGCATCAGGTCCATGGTGCAAATGCTGCGTTTCGCGGGTCCCGGTCAGTTGTAACGTGCAGCGACGCACCATCCCGAAAAAAAATGGTGCGCTCTTTCTCGGTGCACTTCTGGGTCTTGACGTCGTTGTTATCCCGATTCCATCGCAATGTAGTACATGGGACTGTGTGTCACGACATGAGTCGATGAGCTCGGCAAGTTTGGTACCGTGACTAAAGTGGAACTTGACCAAATCCAGAGAGTGGCGCCGAATTGCACAGCAAAAAAAAAATCGATCGACGCGGCACTACGTCACCTTCGTCTCACACCGTGCACGGTACCTCTGAGACGGTACCCTAGTTGGTCCGCGTCGCCAACATCGAGTCTTGGCGTATGGTTCCTGTCGCACTCGCGTCTCAACTCGAGTCGGTACAGTAAACGGCGAATACCGACGGGCACACTGTACTGCCTTCCCCGATCATGGCCTCGAACGCTGGCCTCGAACGGCCTCGAACGTGAACGTTGAACGCTTAAACAGCTGCCGATCAAAATTGATGGTCGCCTACGACCCCACAAGCGAGCGCCGTCCCCTGTTTCACCGAAATACTTCGTCATTGCAGTACCCATCCACTTTGAGCAGTTGCGAACAAGTCACTTACCCGGCTG
This sequence comes from Rubroboletus pulcherrimus, assembly GCA_038091165.1. NCBI lineage: Eukaryota > Fungi > Basidiomycota > Agaricomycetes > Boletales > Boletaceae > Rubroboletus > Rubroboletus pulcherrimus. Next base: position 3,979 of record JBBPNY010000790.1, on the reverse strand, counting down.
TCAGGAACTCCGTGTTATGCCTAACGGAACCTTTTCACATGTGGTAAAGCTGCCGGTGCCGCGATAGGTGTGGGAGAAAAGCTGGACGCTTTTCGCTTGTGAGGGTGTTGCTTGTCCGTTTTGCCGCCGGCGCGGTGCAAATCCAGCGACGTTGCCAAGACATGGAGCAGCATGGGTAAGTGTTTTCGTTTTCGTTCCATTGGAAATGGTGTGTGAGATCTAGAGTCGCGGTGAGATGATAGTGTTGCATCTCTTGTTGCCTTGTTTTTAAACAGGGGGGGTTCTGGATACCCGTGACTGAGGCTACGGCGCTTCATCGGCGCACGGGTCAAGGTCGATCTTCCAAACGGTACGGGGGAAGTTGACAGAGATGCCAGTCGGAAGTTGGATTCGTAACAGTACCGCGAGCGTTTGAAGCCGCGGCAGGCGACTCTGATTACTGCGACTTGGACACGCTGTCACGGTCGCCGAGGGAAAGTCGTCGCAACGTCATGACGACGTCGGAATTCACCGTGGATACACTTTGTGAGGGTTGTCAATGGCGAGATCCGTCCGAGGAGAAATGACAGAATGAGTGAAATGGAGCAATTTATGTATTGCCTGCGACCAGAAGCCTGAAGGGGCCCGCAAGAAAGACGATTCAGGGGTGATTGGCTGGTCGATGCTACCGATATAAGCGGATACCATGAGATAGAATGCAGATACGGAACGCTCCAATTAGAATGCCAAGGCCACCATCCATGACGAGATCCCTTGGCACGGATCGCATGGTCGGGGTAGCACGGGAGAACAAACATGTCCGTCTCATAGAAAGCTTCGCGCCAGTGATACTCATGTGAAACCCTTCGCGGGACATGAGTTGGCCGACATACCGAAGAAGTACCTGCGGGATTCCGACACCAATTTGTTTGTGGCTCGTACAGAGAGATACGGGGGGATGGGGGAATCGAAACGCACCAATCTCCAGCTTTGCTTCTCACCCAAAGTAGAACACGCGATTCCCAACAGCATCAACATGGAAAGACGGTATCTCAATCACCCGTGCAGTTCTCGACAACCGCGAGGGCCATATGAATGGTGTGTGGTTGCGTCTCACGTCCATCTATCGCGGCAGTAATTAAATCATCAGAGGGCAGCTCGTCCGAGAATAGTACAGTCGTGCCTTTCCGCCATGCATCTGTATGACCGTGAAAGTGTTTTGGATACGGTTTCAGTGGTGTTGGTCATGAGAAGGAGAATTAGTTCATAAGTTGAGAGATAAGCTTGGGACACTCAATCTACTGTACTCAGCGGAACATGATTTGTATTGGCGACACTCGCGGATCGCGCGAGGTCCGTGTCAATAGGTGGATGCGTGAGTCGACTGATGGAGGGTACAGCAATAATCTTGGACGTTCCAGAATCCACACAGGTCTAGGTTGCAAACGGCTATTATCAGTCATCGGAAACAATCTTTCAATAGTCAGAAGAACCCTGAGAACGAGAAGACGTGCTAGATGAAACCCCTCGGACGAACAAGTGCAGTTAGGGTTTATATTGAAGCGCGAAACGTCGGAGAACCTGAGTAGAATTGGCGGCGGTTAGAAAACAATCGGCCTCCGGAGAGTGGCAGAAGTCCCCGATTGTATTCGTAAGTCGAATTACCTTGATGGAAGACTGTTTGCCTTCGTTACCCATGAACGCGGCCCCGGCACAATGCGTTGCCAGTGTCGCGGAACGTTTGAACACCTGCTCGTCAGTGTCACCGAGGAGGAGATAACGTGTTTCAAAGGAAGTGACAGATCGATACAGAGGGACAAGGATGCGAGTGCGCAGGCCTCCGATAGGGCTCCTACCCGACATTGACGTGGTCTTCTTTGGAGTTGACCATGGATGGACGTAGGAATCCAGGATGATTGTGGCAGCCTGTCGTGGATGTCGCAACTAACACGACGCGTTTGAAGTTCCGCTCCATTGAATGCTGCCGCCAATTAGGTTGATAGTTTGAATCTCACTATTGAAACTCTTTGTGGTTCAGTTCAAGTTTCTGGGGTTTGACATTTATCGGGCGACTTGCGACATTCTCGAGGGGGACGGTCATGTCACAGAGGCAACCAAGTGTTTCCAACGGATGCCTGAGAGCGAGCTAGGCAAGGACACGAGTGTCCACGATGAGCGCGGAGCGAGCGCAGTGGAAATTCAGTGAGTGATTTCGTGTGCGATACCACAGAAAAGCTAGAGCAACTCGGTGATGCCGCAATGGATTCTCGCAGCTACAATGAAGCCGACAAACACTTGACCGTGCTGTCCCTCAAGCCGGTGCATGCACCGCATGGACATCTCATCAAGCATAGCAAAGCATGAGCATTCATGAACTCGTGGGAGTAGGCATTGAATGACGTTGACGAGGTATCGTTCGTACCTCATGACACAGTATCAGAGTGTTCCATAACAGAGCGCGCAGGCTATCAAGCTTGACTCATCATCTCATCGAGGCTACAAGTGGAGGCATGCGGCGTTACATGCGGCAAAACATCATGCCGAGGTGATTGAAGCATTCCATACAATGCTTTTAAAACTGGACGAGTCTCCTGATGAACATGTTCGCGGTGCCAAGCCATTTCCTTAGGATCACTCAGGTCACCGCGCATTGATTGACATCAACGATAGTACTTCACAGCCGGTATGTCGATGCCACACCTACGATTCAGCATATTGTCGGGCAGACCATTCGCTACATGCTCCGGGTACTCATTAACACACCACCGGTCGGATATATGACAAGAAGCAGCAAGCAGAAGTATTCGATGCACCCATCAGTGACGACAAAGCTACACTATGCACGTATTTGGAGTGCGGTCAAGGAATTCTACCGATACACGATGCTCTCACACAAGCGGGAGTTCAACGAACCTCTCCTCCAGAAGGCCGAGCATATCTCGGTCTACGAACTAGGATCATCCTCTGAGAACATCAAGCTACAGATGTTCTGCTCGCTTGCGCGTCCTCTTGGCTTCCGGTGGGCGTGGAGCGACACATACTGTGTTAATAAAGCCAACGATGTGGTATTGCAAGAGTCATTGGTTGCAATGCTCACATAGTATCGTGGCTCGTCACTCACGGTCGTGCACCTTCTCGGTGTCTCGTCGGAGTCCCGGCTTCCTGGTGGTCTCCAGGAGAGTATCTGGAACACTCGAGCACGGACATGCCAAGAATATGTTGTTGCCGAGATCATCTACTTCTACACCGAGGACCGGAAGCCGTACCTTGGCCTGGATATGTTTAACTACAAAGAGTCGCCTGCTGTAATTTTTGAGATGCAACCGGCCACAGGCGTATTCACACAGGAGGGCAGTCCTTCGGCCAGGGTCGGAAAGGGTGCGCGAGAAGCTTTATTTAGCTTCCATGCGTCAAACGACGCTCGTGGAAGACGTTGCGTACTCGCTACTCGGCGTCTTCAATGCTGCGATCCCAATCATATATGGTGAGGGCAATCGCGCGGTCGGTCGACTCCCGGAGCACATTCTGACAGGTTCGGGAGACGTCACGATTCTCGCTTGGACCGGACGCGCAGGTGGCTATAATAGCTGCCTGCCCATTGACCCTACAGTCTACAATCAACTTGTATCACCGCACATTCCACAACCCATCAAGACGGCTGAGATAGATGACATGGTTACGACGTTGCATTCCTCTTTGCCCGACATCTCTCTGGCTGTGATGCTGTATGAGCGCCTCAAGGATCTTCCTCACCATCTGTCGCTGCCAGTCGACTGCGACTCCCTAGCATTGTTTTTCCTATTACCGAACTCGTCCAGACCACAGAATCAGATTCCAATTTCGACCTTCCGTGTTTATTATGCGACGACCACCATCCTTGGGAACGTCGAGATCAAGACCACGGCCAACCTCTCTGGAATGTAAGGTTGTCTTCTCATCCATCCCTGGATTGGTCCCCTTCTTGACCAAGATTTCTCACACCGTGCTACTGCCTTCGATG
>JBBPNY010000789.1:0-11883 GCA_038091165.1 Rubroboletus pulcherrimus | reverse complement strand
CCCTGACATGCCATCACCTCATATATGCCATCGACATCCCCGGCATCATCAGCGTGATGGCCCCCTCACCTACCCCACCTGGAATCGAAGACTTCCGCCAACCTGATTGTCCTGCCAACCGGTCGTCTTGAACGCAATTCTGACTGTGTACCTGCTAGTACCATATTCAAACTTTTTTTTGCAGCCATACGTACGTCATAATGAATGCAACGTCAAGTGCTTTGTGTATGCATGGTTTACCCGCTAGCTGCCCCTTGCCATACGGGCCAACCCACAACTTCACCTACATAGGTGTAACATTTATTTATAAAATATTTGAACCTCCCCCCCTTTTTAGGATTATTAAACTTTACTCGCTCACAGGGCTTTTTTTCACCTGCCGCCAACATCGATGCATGCACGTTGGCCGTTAAGTAGCCCGACGATTTTTACCTTGACATGTACCGTTGCACCCATTGAGTCACCCTAGGTTAGAGAAGCATTGAGTCACAACCTTCAGGATTCAATACGTCACCCATGCTTACCCTGCTCAAACGCCATTGCTTGTTTTAGACATGGTTGTGAGCTCCCAAACCCTACGCGCTTACTTTTTTTAACCTTTGGCTTTTCTAGATGCTCTGAGACATTTCGGCCATCATTCGGGTTAATCCAATTCGACTCGAGGAATGCATCGGCAAAGCCCTCCAGCAGGAGGTTTCCCAGATCCTCTCTGGGCAAAGCGACTGCAAGAACAGCTTGACAGAGGCGCTGCCCGATCCACTCCAGGACCCCATCCCTTCCACATCTGATGTCGACCTGTCGATGCAGCGGTCTTCAGGCAAGAAGGCTGTGGATAGGCTCCACAGACAAAAGGCCCGAGCACTCCGTCGGGAAAAGTGCCCCAGCCTTCCTTGATATTCTAATTCGAAGAGGTACAAGCACATTGAACCGGTCACGGTTGACTTCAACGCAAATGAGCTACCTGCCGCCAGAGGAGCGTTCATCAGCCAGCGCCAGCGCTGCAACACCTCTCACGAATGGACCCTTGGCCAGGTAGTCGCGCATGGGTTCAAGGTTGTGGAGTGGGATGGCCGGTATGCCTCTTTCCTCCTACAAGTCAGGCCCACCTCATCCTTCCTAGAACGCCAACCGCCATCGTTGACCAGGAGGACCGTGTTATGAGCATACTGGCCGGTCGACCACAGGGCGAGGATTGGGACCAGGTCCATTCCAACATGAGCACCCTCCTTGAGCAACCCGGCGCTAACGTTCAACGCCCCCACAAGGAGCGACGAGGAAACTTTATTTCCCTTTCCACCGGCGTGTCCTATGGGGGTGGTCAGACGGCAAGTCTCTCCCCCACATGCTCTTCGTCTTACTGAGTCACACATCTAGGCTCCTGGAAATCTTGCTCACTCGCCAGCCGAGAAATCGCGCATCAACAACCTCTCCCAGGACGTTAATTTTATACGCGCCGCCGGGTTCATGAGTAGTAAGTTCCATCTCATGCCTCCTCGGTTTTCCTCACCATCTTCTTTTAGGCTGCTTCGCATTCTATGCACCGAAGCTTTACACGCACTATGCGGAAAACCTCCAAGCACTGCTTGAAAGGTATGACCACCTGAAGAAGCCCTTCAATGGCAGCGTGTTTCCCACCTGCACCTTTAACTGCGGCACCCGTGTCGTCACGCTGGAGCATGTCGACACCACCAACGTTCCATACGGCCTGTGTGCTATCTTTGCATGCGGCTCATACGATCCCACCAAAGGGGGCCACCTCATTCTCTTCAACCTTGGCCTTGCCATTCAGTTTCCTCCTGGGTCTACCATCCTCGTCCCTTCTGGCACCATCCGTCACGGCAACGTTGCCATTCAACCCCACGAAACAAGGCAGTCCTTCACACAATACTGCCCAGGTGGTTTGCTCCGTTGGGTAGCCTATGGGTTCACACCGGTCAAGGCTTTATCGGCCGACGCCAAGCAACGTTTTGAGGAGACACACAAGCAACGTCGGGAACACGCCGTTAACCTCTTCTCCAAGCTGCACGAGCTGCATGACGATAGGGTGGGCTCGTTTGGGCTCACGGGCTGTCGTTAGTTTTTTGTATATTCCCCTTCATTGTTCCACAAGGCATACGGCAGCTGGCTTGAGCTTGCCGTGAGATCATGATTAACGCCTCGTTTGATATCGTGACTGAGTGCTGGCGGGGGTGACTCATATATTCTGAAGGCACGACATGCTTAGCCCCGTAGGCTACATCCTGCAGCTGCTGTGCTCAATCCCTCCCGTGCCTGTGCTTTAAGTCGCAGGCGTGACTTAGGTTTGATGATGCTTGGTGCTTCTCCGCATATACCTTTCTGGCTTAGCAATGTGATCAAGCGCTGGGCCACGCTAACCCCCCAACCTGCTCTACCCACTCGATGCTGCGCCAACTAGGTCACGTTGCTCCCCATCATTCTTTATCTATAGCCTACCCAAGCTGGCATCGTGCGCACCCTACGTTACGTATCGTTTGGCCCCACTGTGCTGACATAAGCTTTGCTCATGTCGCGTGATCCCGCCGATCGCATCCTCTATACGACGCTTCATACCCCAAGCCCATTGCGGCTCACAACCCAGTTCCACACCCCACCCACCCCCACCTTCCATCTACGCCCTTTTCTTTCCACACACGCCATGCCTAGGAGTATTTCCGAAATGATCCCGGCAGAGGTGAGCTCCACTCGACGGCTTATTCCCTTCAACGATCCAACCCATCTAGCGCGAGCGCCACCGTGCTCTTGCAAACGCCCGCCAACGAAAGTGGCGAAGAAAACTGTAAGCTGCTGGTCTTGCCCGATCGCATCATTCAGCTAACGTCGTTCTCAGACAAGGTCCCGCACTCGCCGAGTACAGGGCCCGGTCCTGCCAATACCAGAAGGAGTACCAGTGAGTTATTCCGCCCCACAACCCATTGCATGCCGTTTACCACCATACAGGAGGCGCAAGAGGGGGCTGGCGAGTGACGACTCTGAGTCACGCCCCTCTCGTAGGAAGCGCAGGCAACTCCCCATCCCTCCATAATCACTCGTTTGCTCACAACATTACAGAAGGAGGGCTACTCCGTCTGGCTACTCTAGCTACAACAAGACGGATGGGCAAGGGGGGGGGGTCATGCCCTCAGCTTGGGCTGCATTTAAAGTAAGCTGCATTTTTCTTTCTTCTGGTTGAATTTCTCACAGAGCTGTAGAAGACAAGTGAACCCACCTACCGAAGACAACAACAACAACAACAACAACAACGAACATCACCAGCCACGGTGGTAGGTTCATAGAGGCTCAACTCAACTGCGTTGCTAACCGCATCGCAGAGAGCGTGTTAGGTGTGTTGAATTGTCTGGTCACGAAAACGACGATGACAGCAGCAGTGGTGTCAACGATGGGAGCGATGTCAATGAACAGCAGGAGACCGAAGCATATGCCGACGAATCAGATGAGCAAGAGGGGGCCAGACCCAGCACGCACCAGTGAGTCACACCGTTTTTCTGCATCCTGCCCTTTCAGACTATGTTACTGAAGACCTCGTCAGGTCCAAGTGAGCAAGGACAATAAGGACAAGCAGCACCAACCCGAGCTGCGTCCGTAAGTCACCCCCCACGCCCCATCCCGTCGCTACTAACCAGGCTGCAGAAGCTGCGATGAACGCGTGGAGTCGTCTGACATTGACAGCAACATTTTCAACGGCGGCGATCCTTTCCAGCACGGTGTTGACAGCGATGAGGGGCAGAGTGATGCTGAAGAGCCGTCTTTCTCCAGGTAACCTCTGCCCCCGTCTCACCCTGCTAGCTCTAACCATGTTGCAGAAGCGGATCTACCGAGGCCATTGATGGTGACAGCAACGAAGATGAGTTAGGGCAGGGAAACGAGTCGCGTGCTGGAAATAACACAAGGCCGGTTTCTGGAGCTATTGCCCGCGACGAGAACGAGGAAGCAGACCAGCCAGAGGAGGATGAATCACGCTTCCAGCGTATCACGGTCCGGTGAGCAATTAAACCCCAATACAGCGTGCCTGCTCAGTACTTCGAAGGGCGATGATTCCCCATGTCGAGACAATCGCAGACACCAACAGCAACAGCGACGGTGCAAACGAGGTTGACGTCGACGTAGAGGGGGGCGAAGAGTCACGCCTGAAGTAAGCCCTGTTCTGCTCAACCTGCCACGTCTCTAACAACGTTGCAGAGCACAGGTTCCCCACTCTATTGGCGGGACCGAGGACGATGAGGAGCAGGTAGACCAGCTCGAGGATGAGCCACTCCCTGGACCCAGCAAACCCCGGCAAGCCACACCTCCCTTCTGTAAAAAGTCCCTCCCTAACTAGGTTGCAGGTCGTTGTTTCCTCAAGCTTACGCCACCCGCGTGGGCGATAAAGGCCTGGCACCACGGGTCCAGAGGGAGGGTCCTCAGCCAGGCCGTCAGCCAAATTTATCCCCGCCCCTGCCTGTCCCTTATACCCGTAACCCCCCTATACACCCTCCCGCAGCCCCATACACCTTGGCCTCAGCCTCTTGCAACAATCCCGGACCAAGCAACCGTGCGGATCCCCCGCCTGTCCCTCCTCCAGTTGCGTCTCGAAATACCGACCTCGTCACAAATGTTCTCGGCGTTCAACTTGACGCCCGCGGGCCCACAATCGAGTGGACCAGCGGCCAACGAACCGTCCTCCCGTTTTTGCCCCTGCAGCTCGTCCGAAATCGCCGCGTGCTAAACGTGCTCGAAAGTGACGCCCGTTATGTTGCAGACCTGGCCAAGCTGCCAGAGGCCGGCCAGTCCAGCTCACTCGCTGTTCACCTAGACAGCAACATGTCCAAGGCGGAGCTTTTCAAGGCCGCTCGTGGGGCCCTGTCGCTCAACAAGTCCGTCATAGTCAAGGGCTACGTCGACACCCACGGCTTTCAGTTTACCGCGGAGGACCTGGAGGGGGAGTTCAACATCAGCCAGCATAGACCGGTCGAGGTCCACGGTATGTATCCGTTACGCCTCCCTCAAACCACTAACCCACAGCCTTTTAGACATGAGTCTCCGTGCTAAGCAGTTCGACAAACCCCACATCCTCACAAACGTCGACGAGTTTGTGCGTCAAATCTTCGATAAAAGCGTCATAAGGGTCTCGTTAGGGTTTCCCCTCCCGCAACACACCCCCCCTTGGCCTTTCGAGTTAGGTTTGATCCCTATCACCCCCAACCCTCTCACCCCATTTCCTTAGAAAACTCGACGACGGCCTGACAGTCGGTTGGGCACAAACAGAGCAAGATATCCCGATAGAAGGCACGAAGGTCCACGCCGACGTCTGGACGGTTCGCTCTTGGGGCCTTGGACACCACGCCGGCGTTCTCACGTACCCCCACCACGACGCGGACGGCGCAATCACCTTCGTGACCCCAACCTCCGGCGTCAAGAACTGGGTCCTCGTTAGCGTTAAGAACACTAGCAGGCAAGAGCTACCCGATTTACTGGCTCGCCTCAGCAGCCCAAAGGGTTCGCTGTCTGAATTCTCGGATCGGATAGATGCAGAGGTTGTGCATCTATCTTCCGGCGACCTTTTGTAAGCGCCCCCTCCACCACGCTTTCCGGGCTCATTTTCTCGATAGGATTATGCCTCCCGGCCAATTCCATACGGTCTATACCCCGATGGCGGGTTTTTCTCGCGGCGGCCATTTTTTCAACTTCGACACAATGCACCTCACCGAACTGTCGAGGTTCGTCGACAACACCCACGCGAAGTTCGCCACAAATGACGAGCATCACGGCACGCTCGAAACCCTCTGCCGCATGGTCATAGCGCTGAGAATCTTACCTGAGTCACGAAGTGAGTCACGCTTCCACCTTGCAAAAATTCTACCAAGCACCCCGTCAGAGCTATACAAGCGCTCCCTGATAGCGCTATGCGGGATGGTGACCCATCATAAGTCCTACGTCGCACAGGGAGCAAGGCCCCAAGAGTCGGCAACGCTTGATATGGCCAGCACGATCGCTCAAGCCGTGCTGTCCCACTTTGGCCTAAACGACCTGAAACAATACCGGGCGTTGCTTGGGCGACCCGACGTGTTTGACAGGGGCAAGGTGGTCGACATTCACGCATTCCTGCATACCTTTCCGTAGATCAATCAGTTTTTGACGCGTGTTGTAACATACGGTGCACCGTTAAGGATCGACGGATTTCCATTTGTATTTACTGCACTACCCCATACCCCACAACCCATGTAAATATATGCGGAGCGCTTCTGCCAACACCCAACCATCCTCCCCCCATTATGTCACTCCCAGCCAACCATTTCTCTCGCAAACGCACCCTCAAAGAGCTTCTCCATCTCGATGACGACGACGATTGTGGATACATCGAAGGCAAGGTCTTCATGGTTTGGCCCCCTCGCAATAATGTGTGCCGCATTCAGCTCGAGGTTACTCAAGACTCCACCCCGCACCGTTTCCCCGTCGAGATCCCCTACGGGGACGGCGTTGTATTTCGCTCCCAAGACCGGGTTTTACTTGCCCTCCAAGGCGTCAAGGTTGATGTACTGACGGAGTCCAACGCTCCATTCTCACTCCCCATCGCATTGCGCTTTCCCCATAGTGTGATTCTCAAGTACGTGGCTGGAATTCACGCAGGCAGGTTGATCGACGTGCGCAAAGGTACGTCTGCTGTCGATTCATAAGCCACGGCCTCCCTCCTGCCGATCACATAGGAGGCGCTTGCCAATGGTACAGCCCGGGCGCCGTTCAGACCGTCTCAGAAGCGGCTGTGGTAGATACCTCCCTCAACCACAAAGATAGCCACGCCAAGATGGTCAGGTTCGACCTGTCCGGTGGCTACCCTGATCAAGACGACCCACCCCTCCAGTTTTCAACTTCAACCCCAGGCAGCCCACGTATGCGACCGCTTGAGCAGCCCACCAACAAAAGGCCCGCTCGCTCGTCTAAAAGGAGTCGGCGCAAGAGACAAAGGCTTGCCGGCCATGACCAGGGTGAGTCACACCCATCCCCTAACCCCCACTCCCCGGCGTCGACAAAGAAAAAGCCCCACAGGCTGGCTGGGTTACCGCCAATCAAGCCCACATCGCGTCTTCTGGAACCATCACGGTGCGTTCTTGTGCCCACCGGCCTTTCTATTTGTACCCTGACCTTGATATCAGGGCGACGCCCTCACCCCTCTCAGCGAGCTTCAAAGCGGCGACGCACGGATCAACATCATCGGCGTCGTGACTTTTGTTAACCCTCAAAGAAAGACGAGGACAAACGGTTGGTTAACCATACATCCCTCGTGCCTAACTGGTCCCATAAAGCTTCTTTCAGAGCTGCATCGCTCCTTTGGCGTCGTCGATCCATCCACCTTTGATTCCTCCATACAAAGCATCGTCGTCAACTGCTTCCAAAAGCAGCACGCAGAATGGCTGCCGCAGGTAAAAAGGGGCGACGTTGTCATTTTGCGCAAGCTCAAGGTTCGTCCTTACCTCGTTTCAATGCCCCAACCACTCCAGAATTTTCCCTAGGTTGTAGAGTTCAACGGGGCCATAGCAGCCACGGGCTATGGCGACGCGCTGCGTTGGGCGATTTATGACCCAGCCACGAGTTCGATTCGGGCCCCCAATAAAGGCAGCGCCCCCGAGAAAGAGGCCACTCGCGACGGTCAGGAGTTTTCTCCATATTGGCAGCCGCTGCATGGCGGTACCGAGCTGGAGCGTTGTCAGCAGCTGAGCAAATGGTGGGCTTATAAAATGGAGCTAGAAGGACCGGCCGTACCTGTAGCGGGGCCTTCAGCAGCTCGAAGGCGCCATCTGCTCCTCTCAGAGGCCTCTCCGGACCTTGCTCCTGGAGGCTTCTTTAACTGTACTGTCGAGGTGAGCAAGCAACGTTGCCTCGGCTGCGCTGATCCCTAACCTGCAGTTGCAAGGTGCTGCAAAAATTCTACACTCACACCGGTGCAACCACGGTTTATGCCACAGATTACACGGCCAGCCCTTTGGTTTATCCCCTGAGGCCCACCCCATGGTGTCCCCCTGAACTTTTTGGCCACGTTCTTCAGTGTGAAATGTGGGACGGTGCTAAGGCGGTCGCAGAGGAGATGAACCCTGGCGAATACTGGTACTTGGACAACGTCCGGGCAAAGTGGAACCCTGCCCATTACATGGAGGGTACAATGCAGCGCCGGCAAATGACTGCTCGCCTTGATGGGATGGCGAGCCAAGACTGGCCCCATCTCAGAGCCCTCTTAGCGTCCGTATTCTGAACGTCTCAACCGCATCAGCTGACCCCCTCTCAAGTAGAAAGCGTGAGCTCGGGCTGGGCATCCCCACCTCTGGAGAGATGCCCCTTGAAGACACCAACGCGCCCACAGATGCAGATGCTAACGCCCCGCTTGGCCCTTTGATCACCCTACAAGATGCACTGGCGCGCCCGGCTCCAGACATATTCCGAGTTCTTGCCCGAGCTGTGGATTTTTTTCCGTTCAATCTCAAGGATGCTTGCGTCCTGCAACGCACCAAGTCTCAACCCAGGTAACCCCTTCCTTTCTCCCTTACCCAAAGCGCTTACTCCCCCTCTAGGCCCGTCGACAAGCACCCCGAATGCACCGATGGGCTGGACACTCAGCCTAAGTGGCTTTACTGCCTCTTCATTCAAATTCAAGATGAACAAAAGGATGAGCTCGCCGTGTCCTTGTCTGGCAAAGAGGTTAGGCTTCCTCATCCCGTCCTGAATGCCTGCCTACAACGTTTGTCAGTGCACGTTGCTCCGAGGCCTTAACCCCACAAACCTTTACGACGACAAGGCGGCGTTTGATGCCTTTCTCACCAGGTTGGACCCCGTCTTGGGGAACTTGAGGGAGGTTCATGAGGCTTGGTCCAGGAACGAGGATAAAGCCATAGACTCGCCGCCTATGATGCTCACGATTGAAAGCTGGAACATAGTTGGCGGGGAGAAAGGATATGGTTTGGTCCATTGTACCCGCGTGTAGCTACGTGTGTGCATGACCCGGCCGCATGAGGTGCTCTACCAGTTGAGTCACGCTGCTGCTGCTGAGTCACTCAGAGGATTTCCCCCCCCAAGCCAACAGTGCGCCGTACGAGTTAGGTCTGGGGAGTCACACCCCTTGTTAACTTTTAGGCGGTTGAGGGCTGGGGTTGGTTAGGTTTCGTTTCGTTTAGGGTTCAGGCTTATCAACAGGGGGTCCGGGGGTTTACCCCCGGTTGGTTAGAGTTCGGGTTAGTTGGGTTTCGGGTTAGTTAATTTTAGGGCTGGTTAGCGTTAGGGTTTTTTGCCACCCCATAACACGGCTGCTAGGATATACATCACGAGCGTGATGATGGTCCAAAACTGAAATATCACCACATATCCACCCTATTCAACACCCAGTAGCACATAAACATGACCATATATTCACCATCGGTGACTACAGTACGCTGTCTGGATAATATGAGCATATGATGTGCGACAACAATAATGTGGCCAAGAATGCGAGTGGAAGATCGACATCAATCAAGCGTGCAAAGTGATGATAGTGACTCTGTGGCAAAAAAACGAGCATGTAGCGATGATCGAGTAAAGAAAAACTACAAAAAAGTTAGCGCCTTCATCCGGAACAGCTACACCGCAGTACCTCTAGTTGCGGCTTCGCTGGGACGCAAAGGAGCCCCGGCAGGCACTGATTCCTTGTCTGCGTCGGCAGCCCTCTTCTTTCCATTTCCTTTGATAGTCGTGGCCGTGGGCGGCATTGCCCGTTTGTTTGTCACCGGCGTAAGAGCGCGGCGATGACCAATGAAGAGAAGTACACCCGATCTAGAAGCGCCTGTATGCGTTCATTGAACAAGATTTCGAAGTACCAATGAGGCCGTCCGGGATCTTCGTGATACCTGCCCGTAAATCAAACGGTGTCAGGAAAGTCGGGAAAAAGGAACGTTTCGCAACGGAATTGGCGCGAGAGTCATAGAGTGGATGCACGCACGTCACATTCGCGTTGGGATCCAGCGACATCCTCACGACCAAGAAGAAGAGTGTGGGCAGTGACGATATCAAGCGGTGTCAGTTGTCTTCTTGTCACCGAGAAGGGTGAGCAGCCGTGGGTCATCAAGTACGACACTAAGCTTGACGGTGCTAACATAGCAGTATGGCGAGAGGGCTCCATCCAGCTAACAAAGACTTCAGTGGTTGTATATATTGCACGAGTGAACATCGCTCACCATTGTCACCATTCGAGACATCAGCACCCTGGGCAATGAGAAGGCGGATACATTCTTCACGTTCCACCTCTCTATCTGATTCTGACCCAAATCCTTGTATGGCTAGGCTGATCAACCCGAGCCCATCCTCGTCGCGTGCGCTGAGGTCTACATACGGCTGAGCTCGGCGATCGCTAAGGATATACTGCAGGAGAGCGAGATCGCCGAACAAACAGGCACATGACAGGCAATGACAGACGAGGATGGCCTTTTGTGAAGGGTCGAGACCAGAGTGTGGGGACAACAAGTGCGCGGTTTGACCTGGACTAGGGTACAAACGGTGCAGGTCTGGTTCCGGTGTTAAATCCATGGTGCCCAGCGCTGCACTGGCAAAGTCCATTGCCATCACCGTTCTGGGTGGGATGGCTGTTTTGAGGACGGGCCAACCACCCAGGCTAAGCCAATGCAGGATCGAGGTCAGTCTCGTTGGTAAGTCAACTGTCATATGATTTCGGTTCAGGTAAATAGCGCGCCGTAACAATTATGAGGGGGAAACTAAAAAGAGGATGTAGGATGTGGGTGGGTTTGGGTATCAGTCTCGCTGGGCCATTTTCGGGGAGACGGGCTCACCATTTAGGCAGTGGGCTTCGCTTTTGGGTGGTTGTTGGCTTGTCAGGTTGACTGTGAGCGATGGGCACGAGTGCGACTGTGAGCAGGCGCGGTTGGACAACACGATTCACACCATAGGAAAATGGGCAGGGACCGTGCGCAGTTCAGGTGCTAGCTTTGGGGTGCCTTCCTTATTAGGCACGGTCTTTGTTTATTTGTTTGGCATTGGCTGTTGACGATGACTCATCTGCCAAGTAGACAAGTAGCGTTATCGCTTCACGACCGTTGAACGCTGCTAATTTCACGAGTAGCGAGCTCTCTTTCAAAGAGCCCTCTCATTGCGGCTGACGGGCACCTAACCGATCCCAAAAAGTGTCTTACAGCACGAACCCTGACGCTATCCCAGTTGGGGCACCCAAAAGCCTGTGTTTTCACAGCTTCGCGTTTGCTGATTCGGAGGTTTGCCCTCTTCGCTTTCTTACCGACCCAGCGGGGATCCGTACGCCGCCGCCCCACGCCAGAGCCCTCAAGGTCGCAGTTGCGTGCCAACCACCCTTTTTGAATGCAAAAGCTGGCTTATCCATCCTGGGTCGCTAACGCTTGCCCGGCTGTGTTTCCTTCCCATTCCCATTCCCCTTCTCCGTTTCATGCCGTTCCTGCGGCCTGCCTCGTCGAGCCAGACCTTGGCACGCTTGGCCGGCTGTGTTTCTTTCCCCCTCCCTTTTCCTTTCCTCTTCCCCTGGCGAGCCAGCCTTTGGCTCACAGGAATTTCGTCTCAGTCGGCCTCGTCGAGCCAGACCTTGGCACGCTTGGCCGGCTGTGTTTCTTTCCCTTTTCCTTTCTTCTTCCCCTGGCGAGCCAGCCTTTGGCTCACGGGAATTTTGTCTCAGTCGGCCTCGTCGAGCCAGACCTTGGCACGCTTGGCCGGCTGTGTTTCTTTCCCTTTTCCTTTCTTCTTCCCCTGGCGAGCCAGCCTTTGGCTCACGGGAATTTTGTCTCAGTCGGCCTCGTCGAGCCAGACCTTGGCACGCTTGGCCGGCTGTGTTTCTTTCCCTTTTCCTTTCTTCTTCCCCTGGCGAGCCAGCCTTTGGCTCACGGGAATTTT
>JBBPNY010000788.1:0-11925 GCA_038091165.1 Rubroboletus pulcherrimus | reverse complement strand
GGGTCGGTGTACGCACGCAAGGGAAACGTCGAGTGAGTCGTTTGCACGTCTTATACAGGCGCCACGAAGACCGGCATACGAACTCATTGAAAGGTATGCCATGCCACTTTATTTACAGGCCATATCACTACTTCTCCCACCGAACATGGAGAACGTGAACATTGAAGATCGTTGTGAGGGTACGTCCTGCGAACCGGCCTCATACCTCACCATCCCGACCCGACGTCTGCCCCGTAGCTGCACAACTTATGAACAACCTCTCGGAACTGATCATGCGACGGCCACCTTCACCCGAAATTAGACACCAGGCAGAAGCCTGGGCACGTCAGGCCTATGGATTGATCGAACGCGTGCAGGAAATACCCTTGCCTCGAAGAGGATGGTTTAGCTCCAGCAGTGAACAGAGCAGAGAAGTCTGCGATCAGGTATTGGGCGTCGTCTTATTTAATCTCGGCATGTTGCGGGAGGTGAGGGTTTTTTTTCGCTCGTTCTTCTGAAGGAAAGGCTTGGGTTGACCTTCCGACCATGGGTAGATGGACGAAGATCAGGCTACCGCGCGTTCTTTGTACGAGCAGAGCCTAAAGCAGTGCGAAAAGGTCGGGATGAAGGAAGGGGTCATGCAAACCAAGCAAGCGTTGCGAAGAGTCGGCCGTGCCGGCGGGAACTCTGTGTAGTCTTTTTTTCCCATGCGACGCCTCGCAAGGAATCCGATCGACGTCCATCTAGGCAGTATGACTCTCGTGTTTCTTCCATCTTTGAATTCTCTCAAGCCGATGCAAAGTTGCATATAGAGTCGACGTTCAAAATGGCTCAGAACTCATGTTTGACGCATCGGATGTGGGAGGTCATAGATTCCTTTTTACGTTGGTGCGCTTGTGGTAATGGTGTTCTGCGCGCCGACTAGCTGGGTGAAATGATATCCTGGTAGACGAGTGCTTCCTTGGATCACAGACATGGACCGATACGCATAAAACGGTTTCCAATGGTGTTGGTAAACCACTGCTTAGGTACAGACACAACACACCACATACTCGCATTCAAAACCAGCTGGTACACAGACTGGGTACGTAGAAGACATCGTCCTACAAACATGGTTCGAAAAGCCTTTTTTCAGAAAAGACACAGCACACCAATGCGAAGCGGTTATCGTACAGAACATCTTGGAAGAGGGAAATCGCTAGGTATGTATCGTACAAGAGGGAGACAGTGGCCAGAAACGCTTGGGCAACCCGGTCAAGACCTGTATCATCCAATGAACAAGCGTCTTTCAGACAGGTGACCGAACATATATCACGAAGCAAGCTCACTGATAAGCCCAGTTTAACGTCTGAGCGGTTGGACTGCGCGGACCTGCCCGATGACCGAGTTGATCCAGCGGTGCTGGCCAGGTCTAATGGGAGTATTGTAAAAGTCTTGGAAGAGGAGCTGGTAGGCAGGCTTTAGCTTGATGATGACCGTGTGCGAAGATCCACCAAAGTGGAACAGTCCAAGTTGCTCTCCGACATTGATGGGAGAGTCATCTGCAACAGTAACACTGCAAGTAGACACCTCCGCCATTCCGATCGCGATGAAGGCGACTAGGTCGATGGGTGAATTAGAGTCGGTTGGCTCTAAGATGAACGCGGCACGGGTGGCAGCGACACTGAGCCAGGGCTGAGAACGGATTAGGGCACCGTGGGGATCGCCCGGCTCGAGGTCGGGGTCGTACTCGGGGGCACCATCATCGGGCAGCACGGCATAGTAAGTGCCGGGATATACGCGGCTTGTCACGACCTTGCCATCGATGGGACTGTGCCAGCGATGATAGTCCTGGGGACTAAGGAACGCCTGGTAAATCGACCCGCCCACGAGTCGTCCAGCATAGTCAGGGGCTAAACTGTTGGGATCATCACCACCGAGAGCGTCGTAGAGGGAATAGTTCTGGCTCTTGAGCCAGAATGTATCGTGAAGTTGCACATTTGAACTGGTGCGCAAGACAGTACACTCGCAGGCGTTGTAAATGAAGAAACGGTTGGGATCATTCACGACGGGGCGCACCCCATCCTTGAGCTGTCTGGTGAAGAAGGAATCCCATGATCCGTAGCGTGTGGGTGCCGGGAGCTCGGTGATGTAAGTTTCATCGAAGGTGAGACGGCCGAGGCCCGACTCCAACACGGTCAGGCCTTCGGGACTGAACCAGTTTAGAAGTGTATAGTTGGACGCTTCGGTTGTAAGGTATTCTCCCCAACTGTCCAACAAATCTTTGAGTGCCGTATTGAAGCTCTCCTGAGTGAACAAGGTATAAGCAGCAGAGGTGTTGCTTAACAAATCAAGGAGGAGGTACAGTGGTACGCCGATCGGCTCGCCAATGGTCTCGCCCCCAATATTGGCCTTGTAAAACTGGGGCGCCGATACAACGATACCGTCTAGAAGGAACAGAAAGTCGTCGAAGCTTTCAAGAATAGAACTGGGGTCCGCCCACTACCCAAAGGTCAGTTTGCAGTATGGTCAAGACGGCGATTCAACCATACATCACTGTAATATTGTTTAACTTGACGGAGAGCACGTTCGAAAAGCTTGCGCTGCTCTTCAGTGATACTGTCAGCAAAGGCTTGGACGGCCGGCTGATGCGCTTCGAAGGTGGCTCTGCGATTTTTAGCACATTTGAGGAGCTCCTTGGCCCAGGCGTTATGGGTCACGTTGGTCTGAGGTACCCAAGCATGGTACATGGAACGCCTCGTGAGATTGAACGATTGAGACATTGTGGTGGAATTAGGATAAGGGTGTGAATGCGCGGCGAGTTCTGAGGGCTAGTATCGTTGGATGGTGTAACCGCGCAGCAAGGCTTTGCCTTTATACCTAAAGACTGTTTGTACATGATGGTTAGACTCGAGAGAATGCAGTGACCCGCGATGTAAACAAATAACCTACCCACCTGACACCAACCCCTGTTGATTCCGCATGCATGCAAGTGGAGATACACCCACGGTTCACGGAAATAGAAACTTCAGTAGATCTCCGATGTCGATGAGTGACGATGGAGGAAATGTTGGCACATTACTGCGGGACCGAACACACCTGACACGAAGCAACTGCCTGTCAAGGCAACGCCATATTTTCAAGCTGAGTCTCACAACGGCTACATCAATATTCAGAGGTATCCAAGATGTAAGATAAAACTCGAAGAATACCAGATATGGCCAAACGTAAAGACTTGAAGTTCGCCACAGGGTGCAAATGCGGGACGGAACTTGGAGTACAGGAATGAAACTTGAAGGCTTGATGTCTTGTTTTAGCATTTATTGACGCGTTTAGGGTTAGATAAAATATCGATAACCCCCCTTGCAGGCACCATCCCACGCTTTGTCTAGCCCGGATCGGTGGCAAGAACGAGGTACCAGGGGGGTTTCATAGTTTAATCTAGCGTTCAAACCAACATTAAAATGCTACGAACCTAGCCTAGGCTAGCCCCGAATCTCATGTTCAAATCAATGTCAAAATGTTCGCCAAAACTTGAGGTCACTGCCTGACAGAACATGGAAATTACATCCCTGCTCACACAAGAAGGTTCCGTGTTCCCATTTCATTCAGCGTTTAGGTGGGCCTTAAATATTGATCAATCCGTCGTGTTTGCTTCCAAGCTTGATCATCGCTGGGCGCCCCGTCGTGTCCTCTGTCTAGCCAAGATTGAACAATTAATTGGTGGTGGATTTAAGTCGCTTCTGTCCATAATTTGCCTTATTCAAAATTGCCCGAGACGAGCCAAGTGGGACAACAGTCTCGATCTAAGCTCTTAGTAGGTGAGTCAACTGACCTACCGAGATCGGTTCAGATGACAGCATGGAACGGCAGGTTCGGTGCATTAGACGTTCAGTGGGAAAACCTTGGAAAACACAGGTCCATTTCTGACCGCGCTTCTGATGAAGTACGAGGTCAACACCATTCGGTGCCGCCCTTTCCCATCGGAACTTTGGAGGAACGCGGTGTACCAGGCTCTCGATCTCGACCAGTTTCTTCGTGTCCCCTCATTGATAAAGATATTATCTATGTAGTGGGAACCGGGGGAGATGGAGATAATTTCCCCTTCAGCTCCACCCGCCCGGGATGATCGTGGCAACACCGAATCCAAATATTCATGTGCGGCCCAATGTGCACAGCTCAAGTTCGGTTCCCCGCATCGCCGTGGTACTTCTACTGTCCCCGAAGCCCCAAACAGACCCGCGTAAATTACATTCGGGTCTGACAATCTGAAGTACCATGTCACAGTGCTCAAGTGATGAAGGGTTGTCGAAATATACAGGCACTATAGTACCTTGATCGATGGTCCGTATGTGATATAGCCCCTGACCCTGATCACTCTGGCCCTGGACCGTGTCGCTGAAAAAGCGCAGCCTAGTGGGAACATGACCGCCCAGGCATTCCCATCGCGGCTTTCAAACCACTCCCCAGAATTTCTGGGATCATATCAGAGATGAAGGCGCAGTCCGTCCAAACCTAATGATTTGATCCGGGAAGATTACCCTGAATTACACATTTCCAACGAAACCCGCCCGTATACTCTAGCAGGGCAATGGACAATCGGATCAGTCAGGATGGAGCCTGTGATAGTGCTGTCCCAATGGCCGGGCTGCGGCTCACGAGAGTGATTTTGTTTTGCAAAAATGTATGCCTCTGATTCGATGCTCTAAAATCTGGCCGCTTAGTCGACCTTGGCAGCCTCAGGTACGGTTTGCATTACCAGAGGGCACAGCAAGTCTCCGTAAACACGGCGGCAAGTGCCAGCCCCGCGAGCACCCATAGCAGGTCCGTTCAGCGCGTCAAACACACTGCAGCGTCCAAGGTTGAACAAACATATTACATAATACATCGGGCACTGCTCCAGTTTGGCAGGTCGCATTTTACCCTGTCCTTGAACTTGGCCATAGGCGGGCTGGTCACCAGACTAGGAGCCTGGAAGCCAGACCTCTGCCTTACTAGCAATTGATTCCGTGCTCCGCATCGCTCATCAATGTCCGAGATCTATAGAAACTTCTAGGTTCTGGAAGATAGCAGAGAGCCCCCCTCTTGCCTGTACGGGTAGAGAATGGAAGGGATAGCATTGGCCAGGTCGGTAAATTGCTTGGTTGATATCGTAGACTATGATCTTCTCTAACCCCCACCCACCGACTCCACTACAATGTCTCAATCCTCGTTCGGTTCCATGAGGCGCCCTATCACGCTTGGGTACCCCAGACTAACCTGACCCACGACACTTTCGTTAAGGATCTCATCAAAAGTACCCGCAAGCAGCCAAATACTGCCGAAGGGCATAAGGCAGCCGTCACTAAATTTGCCGAGAGCCTCACCGACGACCAGAAAAACGCCTTGCGAGAGTGCTCCTCGTCAAGTTCAATGTTATTCCAAGGTATGGCAGAACTGATGTTTGGAAACATGGCAAACTCGTTTTCTTTCTCTAGTTGGCGGATCCTGAATCAAGGTGTGGACACCTTTGAGGGCTTATTCGACCTTTTGGATGGTATCGTTGAAGTGGCGCCCAAGTTCTACAAGGCCAGTATTCGGGGCATCACCATCGGCGAGCCGATTGCTGTACCAGCTTGATTTAGTGGGCAACTCCTCTGCTGCATACCCCTGCCGAGTTTCAATGCCGCGCTCGATGATTTGCTGAATAGCTGGGGCGATCGGCTTAAAACTGATGCGTCCAGTAATACGCTTGCGGAACAGTGGTTCACTGAGGAGGATCTGGTCGTGTTAGAATCCGGCCTCGGAAGACTGACCTTCAATGAAACCTAGGCCACCGAGGGTCCGCCACAGCGCCACAAACCGTAGGATTCCTTCGCTCAAGCTTTCAAGGATGATACACTGCGCCCAATCGCGACAGACCGCATGTGGATGTCATTGTCATAGGGTATTGACGAATGTTGTCGTTGGCAACTCAACGGTGCAACGCTCCACGAGGACGCAGAGCGCTGCAGATCACGACTTGGAACACCTCGATTCAAGGCGGAATGTGTGGTGTTGCTGCCATATTCATCTTCACCCACTCGGGTGATGTACCTTCTCATCGTGTGACGATCTTCACTCGATCAAGATTTCTGCTTATTGTTCTCGGCCTCCTCGTCGGAACGTTGTTCGTTGGTCTAGCTTTTTCTATTTCCGCACTCCAAGCGCCACTCGTCGGCAGGAGAATGTAGAATCTTCTGATCACAGGGCAGAGTGGACCCTTGAACGTGCACTGCTGAGCTGATTGTCATACAGTTCAAGAATTCGACAGGTCGAACGTATTATATCGAATTGATCACTGCAGGTCTTTCGTCTTAAGTAAGTAGCACAAATGTTCCGTAATTTCCACCTTGAGGCTGACAGCATTGCAGCAGCCTGGCCGGTTCACGAGTTCTGATTGGGTGGCTTTACCCCATATTCTGCCCAGCGCTCAACTAGATATAGTGAGGGCAAAATATTCTATATTGGTATGCCGCTAATTAATGGGAAGTGAGAGCCAGTGGGCCGTCTGGCGTGTACTGTAGTATGTAAAGATTGGTTGTCGAGTTCCAAGTATGTGTCATTCCTGTCGATTGAAAAGTGCGCGATGTATGTAAAAGGCCTTGCACTGTACCGCATGCTGGTGAGTCGTGACGAGCTTCCATGCATACTAATCTGCAGACTTTTGATCGGAGGTCAACCGGTCCGCTCGATCTTCCGGTTCCGGTTCCGGTTAATGATGGAGTGGAACTCCGAACGAGATATCACCGCCGCGATTGGGATCAGTATGAGAGTGTGTTTGGACTGCCATGGTGAGTACCGTCAAATTACATATTGCAGAGACCCGTGCGCTGCTGATACAGGATACATGGCTGAGACAATCCTAACATGATACATAGGCTATTGCATCCCTCACGCACTTGGCGATCTTCCAACTTCAAGAAATTGCTGGAGCGGTAAGTATATATTATAGGACATGGATCTCCTCTCCCTTCTCAGACCTCCAGTACGGTCTGTCACGGTTTACGTTCTTTCCCTGACTTAGAAGATTGGTTAATAAGGGGTGACGGCCTTTGAAGCTTCACAGTTCGCTTCGACAGCTCGGCTTGCATGATGGCAAAGGCCATGTTACTACACGAAGAACTGAATTGTGCAGATTGCCCAAGGAATGGGCTCTCGGATTCGGCTAGACCTTCCAGAATCGCGTTCCTTCCATGATTCCATCAAATGTGACGATTGGCACTATATACCCCCATGGAGAGGGGGGGCGTTGGTATAAGTACCCAGAGGCACCCCATGCCTTTCTCTACTATCTCTTCTGACCTTCTTCACGTCGAATACGCTCCTCACGCATTTCGAGCGCAACCATGACAAGTGACCAAGATAAATTCTTTAAGTTCGTCGATGATAATACTGGACACTTCATCGATCGTCTCGCCGATGGCGTGGGCATCCCAAGGTAATATTCCGTCCCCTCTGCATGGACCATTGCTTTGCTCACATCCATATTCCTCGGTCGACGCTCACTAGCGTCAGCGATGGGGAATACCCCCGATCGGAGGTTCGACGCATGGGGGTCTGGCTGCAAGGGAAAATCAATGAAGCAGCTGGCGTTACCAACACAGAGCTCGTTGAGCTTCCAAACGACCCCGAGACCGGGCTTCCTCTTCCTCCGCTCGTCATCGGACGCATCGGTACTAACACCAACCGTAAGACAGTGCTCGTTTATGGGCACTACGATGTTCAGCCCGTACGCATTCCTTGTATACGGAACGAGACCGGATGTTCAAAACTCATCGAGACTTGTAGGCTGATCCCGAGGGTTGGAAGGCGCAAAACCCCGACGCACCCGATCCGTTCGTTCTGACGCGCCTTCCGAGCGATCAACCGACCAAGCTCGTAGGCCGTGGGTCCACGGACGATAAAGGTCCCGTCACGGGATGGCTTAACATCCTCCAAGCGCATAAAGAACTTGACATGGAACTCCCCGTCAACATCCGGTTTTTGTTCGAAGGCATGGAAGAGCAAGCAAGTCCCGGACTCGAACCTTGGATCAAGGAAGAGGTCAAGAAGACGGACGGGTTCTTTGCTGGCATTGATTGCGTGTGCATCGTGAGTAGTATGGGACCTCGAACTTGGTCATCACGATGGAACGTGATTGCCAACTTTTTTTTTTTTTTTTTTTGGTCGCAAACAGACGGACAATTACTGGCTCACGACCCATCGCCCCTCGCTTACTTATGGCGTCCGAGGTATCGCCACTTTCAGCATCGATATTACCGGTGCAAAAGACGACCTCCATTCGGGCATGTATGGGCGGATGGTCCATGAACCCATGACGGATTTAATCAAGCTGCTTGGAAAACTCGTAGACACGAACGGTCTGATCACCGTCCCAGGCATCGAGGAGTTGGTCCCTCCGCCAACCGAGGAAGAAAAGTGAGTTTGTCGTCGTGCTCGTCTTTGGCGCCTGCCAGATGAATCGCCATGACAGGCAGGAATTCAGGAACTTTGACTACACGGTCGATGATCTCGTGCAAGATACAGGCAATCATGTGTGTGCACTATTTCTAATCCATCCGAGCCCTTGCACTCGAGACTCATCGAGGCTGGCTAGGTCGAGTTGTCCCAGGACCCGGCTAAGCTATTGATGGGACGCATGCGTTATCCCTCGCTCTCTATCCATGGTATCGATGGAGGACGACAGGGGACCATCATTCCCCATCAGATCAGTGGGAGGTTCAGTCTTCGGTACGAGTGCAATCCATTCCCTGACCGAATAGCGTTTCCTGAACCGCATTTTGCACCGCTTTCCCAACAGCCTTGTGAAGCCACAAACCCCCGAAAAGGTCGCGGCTCTCGTTGAGGAATTCCTCTACGACGAATTCGACAAGTTAGGTTCACGGAACACGATCGAGGTGGACTTTGGACTTGGGGCCCTTCCTTGGGTGGGTAACAAGGATCATTGGAACTTCCGGGCCGCAGATGCCGCCACTCAGGTTCGTCGTCGTCATCGCATGCCATTGAGATTGGGAGGACGACTTGGATCGTTGACCACCCTTGTTCCAGGCCGTCTATGGATCGGAACTTGCCCCCGACTATACGCGCGAGGGAGGGACCATTCCCCTGGCGCTCCTCTTCGAGGAAGCACTGAACACAAACGTGCTGTTGTTACCTATGGGTAGATCGGACGACGGTGCCCAGTAAGCGGCGCCCAGTTCCAACGGAACGTGATATGCTGACGTGTTCGCGCTACTCCAGCTCCCTGAGCGAGAAGTTGGACATTGTCAATTATGCCAACGGGGTACGTTCAACGGTGGTCTCCACGAAATAAACGGATGCTGACTGTCGCACGCGCGTGTGTGTGCTTCCTGGATCCGTGTTTTGTAGACAAAGGTGTTCGGGGCGTACCTGTACGAAATCGCCAAGGTCAATGAGGCGTAAGATGCGAGTTGGAGGAGATGCCGGCTGTGAAGACACAGCAAAAGTGTAGTGTGACGTGGCATGCCGATTGTCGTAGCACACCCCAGACGTACTTGCACGTGTCTGTGTTCTTGTATCAAAAAAAAAACCCCCCATGTACCCTACCTGTATCGTCGTCGTACTACCAAGGATATGTGTGTATTCTGAACTACCAGTCCTGGTTGACCATGGTCAGAGACAATCAGTCGTTCAAGTTGTCGATGACACGAACGCAGGACATGTTTATCACCATCCGGAACGATGTTGACGACGATCTATGGGTGACCAAGGTCGAGAAAATAGCTGTCGTATCTTGCAGGGCCGGGACTTGGACGCGAATGACACGTACGTTTGACTGCTTGATCACGACGCCAGGGGAAAACGTGTATGACATTAATTATCCAGTAAGCCCATGGGAATAATGCGACTGAACGAGTGCAACACATCGATTCTAAGCCAATATGGTCAAGCTCAGTGCATAACGTCTAAAAGCGCCGCTGCGAGCACACACACACTTCACGCATCCTCGTCCGGTACCTCCTCCACCCGCGCCGACCGACTTCCAGGACGTGAGGAATCGGCAGATTCGTTCTCGACGACCTCCTCGATGTAAGCTCCGCCGTTGTTGGCTAGCTTTTCCTCTGGCGTTTTCCCTGCTGGAGTCTTGCCCTTCTTCTTCTTACCGCCCTTTTTCTTTGGCACATCCCACTCCCACAATGGAATGAACGACTCGATCTGTGGTAACGTGGAGTCGTCAAAACGACATGGAACACGTGATAGGGGATACAGTTGCTCACCACGCCCACGTCTGCAAAGAGTTTTGGGAATATCCAAATACCCGGGGGCGCGACGACGAGGGTGATCACGTAGAATATCAGTCTTACGATCGCCAGTCCAAAGAAGGCACCGATGAGGCCAAGCATCGCCACGCTGATGTACCAGACGCCGAGACGCATGACGGGTGGCCAAAGTGGGAACATGACTCCGGCGAGCATAATGGCCACCATCAGCAGACCGCCGGCGTATGTCGTCCACTGGGAACCCTCGTAGAACCATGCAAAGTAGCCGTCTTGCGCAAACGATTGTTGTGGGGTGACAGTGACGTGACGCGGAGAGGATGGCGAGGAACCAGTGGGATTGCCACGATCCACACGTAGGTAGAAGGCAAAAGGAATGATGGACGTTAACACTGCTTCTGCCTCTGTCTCGTTGGTCACGGCCGGAACGTTTTTTAGCTTGGCGTAGGCTGGGGAGAGAAGTGCTTTGACGGCAGATTTGCCTGGGTAGGTTGACAGTCAGAATGACAAGAAACCACGGGCTAAGCACTTTTGGCGCACCTTTGAAGTAGTCTACCCGTTTGCCGTTGAGAGCTCCGACACGTATTTTCATACCAGATTTACTACTCCGTAGGAATTGGGCCACGTTGCGAGATTGTGGGGGTGCACGCACTTGCTGTGCTTGTGCGGTAGACATTATCGGTGAGAGGACACGACAACTATCTGGACGGTTTTATCGAAGGAGTGTGAATCGAATTTGAGCAAGGCAACCGACAAAGAGCCAACGAGAAAAGGACTGCTTTGCTGAGTCATCCATTCAACGTCACTGCCCAGTGACTTTGCGGTGCACTCGCTCCATGCAACATAATAACACCAATCCATGTAATACGTATGTTCACATTCGAAACCAACAACTGAGAGATGCTTCGTGAAGTCTATGGAGTGCAACGAGGGGGTGAAGTTACAGTTATGAGGTTACATTATGAGGAACTTGGCTCCGACGAGGACTCGGTAGAAATTTTCGGGATGATGTCGTGTTTCTCAAGTAACGACTCCAGTTCCCCAGACTGGTGCACTTGGAAGAAATGAGTACACACAACCCACTTTCGGATACGCTCCCCGAAGAAGACTCACTTCCGAGGAGGATATCACACCCACCGACAAACTCCCCGTTGACGTATATCTGCGGGATTGTTGGCCATTCACTGGAGAGAGAAGGCATGGACTGAGACACGACTATTATATTTGATGACGTCGTTTTGGACTCACGAGAACTCCTTGATGCTGTTCCTAAGCTCCGAGTCCTCCAGAACATCATAGGTCTTCAATTTCTCCGGAGGGACGCCCTGGATATCCAGGACTTGGACGGCTGCGCGAGAAAAGCCGCACCGAGGTATCTCAGGGTTACCCTTCATGAACAGCACGACGGGTGATTCCTGGACGGCCGCTTGAATCTTTGCGCGAACTTGTTGTGAGAGGAATCGCCGGAACGCGGGATGACGGTTGGAGAACACATTCCGAGCGGAGAGGGACTGTACGGTCGTGTCAGGGTAACAACATGTGTGAATGGGATGTTTACTTGCAGACGTCTGAAGTGAGCGCAACATGGTCACGGAGGGAGAGGATGGGTTGACTAAGCAAGACACCGTTCGGGTTGACCGCTCCGAGTCCCGGCCAGTATACATGCTTTCGACTCGGGCAATACCAGCGCTCGCTCTACAGGTCGCCC
>JBBPNY010000787.1:0-11934 GCA_038091165.1 Rubroboletus pulcherrimus | reverse complement strand
ATACGCTTCCGTGTCGTGTCACGCGCGCGTCGCCGCACGTCGCCGCACGATCTGGCCGCGTCTCCACCTCGCTCACGCACACGCAAAGCGCTGCCGTATTCGCCAACTGTCGTCTGCACGGCATCACGTTTGGAAACGCCTACCTCGCGCTCGCACAAGTGGCGATGACCCGCGTACTCTACCGACGGTACCTGCGTGGCGAGATTTCTGAAGAGGAATGGGCGTATCGAAAGAGACAACCATATATAAGTGGGGGTCCGCTCAATTTGCGTCCGTATCTCGACAAGGCGTGGTTCGATAGGGGCGGTGGAGGCGAGGTGATGCTCTCCATCGGTTTCTTCTTTTACCAGCTCCCGTTCATGACGCTGGGTGCGATGGCGGAACGACACCAGTACCGCGAAGACGACCGGGAACGCGTTCTGTCGGATGGCGCACCGCCATTCTCGGACCTCCTCACCTTTGACCGGTTCCTGCATCGCGCCGAGTTGGTCAAGAAGCAAGCGACGGCGTTTTTCAGCCATCCCTTGTTTTTCGAGATCATGCGCGCGACGAGTCTGTTGCATGTTGAGCATGTGCGGCTCAGTGCGCTGCGATGGATGAAGCGCGTCGGGACTGCTATCGATGGGAGCGGCATCCACGAGAACGCGGACAAGGACGAGGTTCTGTCGGTCATGGACATGCCCGTGGTCTGGGCTCATGGGGGGTCTCACGTGGGTAACGTGCGTCTCGTATCCCTTTTTCCCCTCCCATTCTCACCTCTCTTTTGTCATCTAGGTCGATTTGGCATCCCCGTCTGAATACCCCTTACCACCCACCCACCCACTCTCACCCTACTCTTCCGTTCCACATCCTGTTAAAGCAGGTTATATTACCTCGCCGTCCCTATCTGCCTCTGAAGCGGACACGACCCCGACTATCGCGGTAGAATACACCAGCGCACATCTCCACGCGCGTCCTTTGGAACTTTACCTCGGTGCGTGGAGCTCACGTGGACGATTGAGCATGTTTGTCTTTTATGATGGCAACGTGTTCGAGGAAGAGGTCGTGAGAGAGTGGTTGGACGACGTGAGAGAGGCGGTGTTGTGGTACCTCGGCCGGACGCATCGGGGTCGCGGTGCGGGCCAAGGCGTGCGCACACATTTATGAAGATGCCGGGGTTGGCGCTTCACGTGGTGCACGCTACCGCCATCTGCACAGTCCAACGAGATCAGAGGTTTCTCCCACAGCGAATGCATATACTTTTTTTGACCGAACGAGCGGACACATCTCGTTCACGGGTGCCGGAGTCGATACGAGAGTTGGCGCGAAACTATACCGCGATTATGTAAGCGCAACCATTGAACGAAAAGACGTTCACCCAAGCATCGTCAGCGTCGATATGGATATCCCCCAACTCTGGCAGACGTTCCTTCTCCCTAGTCGACTCCCCATGTGCTGTAAAAAAACACCTTGAATAAAAGCTTCCTGGTCATCATCGGAATCCCGTCCTACGACGCGTTCCGATTCAGAGCACCATCCTCCCACCGATCCACGCCAACCAAGGTCATCCCATCGACCTCGTTCCAGAAAAACCACCTAATCCGAATGCCAACACGCTTTCGAAAATTCCCCCGTGTTCTCCATCCCTCCGTCCACTTGTCGGCTCGGACCGGCTCCCGGATTGTTGAGAAAAACAGACATTCATAGAACCTTAGACTACCCACGTCCACGAAGAACTCACACGACGGGATGAAAACGTGAACGGCGATTCAGAAACCGAAAGCGAACGTGGTTGATGTAACAAAAATGTCAGGTCAACGGTCCCCGTCATCAGACGCCACAAAAAGAAAAACTACAACACGTCCAATAGGCGTACGTGGCCCACAAACCCATCCAAGGGAACGTTTCCCTGAACCCGCACAGGAAGGATGTTGTCGGCTGCGACGCGCCTGTATCCCATCGACGCCAACGTGAACAAGAGTGCACTACATGACTGTCCAAGACGGGCGATGAGCTGGCATGCTGCCATCTCTCTGTCCGTCGGTACGGTACCCGCAGGAGCAGGGGGCAGTGGCGATCCGGGTTCAGGAAGCGACGAGGAATCTTGATCGTCGGTGCCCGGTGTATCTCCACCTGCCGTTCCTTTGAGAGAACGAGACACCGCACACTCCCTGCTGTTCCCACTATCGGCATCATGCAATCATCATCATCCTTTGTTGCCATTGTCGCCTTTTGTTTGCCGTCTTCCACTCGCCACACTCGAACCTACTCAACACATACTCGCCATTCGCTGAGAATGTCACCCCCTGTGATCCACCACTGATGTTGATTTCGATGGTGGGAAACGATCTTGTCCATCTGTCAGCATCAACGCAGCTCCATCTTCTCAGTATGCACCGGTCATTGTCGACGACGTCGGCATCAGCGACACAATGTAGCAGAGCAATGAAGAGAGAGAGAGTCAACCAACAAGCTGTGGTCCATGTGCCTTCTTCGCGCCGTATACACGTCGCTTCTCCAGTGCACACACGCTCCGAATCACCTCACGTTTTCATCGCCCGTTCACACCCGTGGCACCGCTTTTATCTGGGATATCGCAACAGGCCACTGATCGGTTCACTCGACTATGCAGACTGGGTGGTAATGACCCCACGGAAACAATCCTTCCGATCATCGATGGTCGACATCCCCGTCAAAGTGAACTCGCGGCGTGACACTCCCTTTCGGAGATCTTGATGCACAACTATTAACACTGTATCTGTCGAGTTCACGGCACACGTACGATGCGTACTCCCAATGGTATTTTACTTGCTCATGCCGAATGTCCCTTGAATGACCTTTGGAACACTTGCACAGTGGTTGTTCAGTGTTCACCGTGTCATGAGTCAACGTCCGAGTATTGCATGAGATGTTATACCTTTTTGGACGCGCTTGGGAGTGTTGCTTGTGGGTACGGGAGTTCACGCGTTGGACGGGGGTGATGATGGCCATTATCTCCTTGCGTCGGCGAGCCCATGTGAAAACGTCTCAAAGACACATGGGATAAGTAATAGGCGGGATCATTCGACTCCGGGGGGCATTGCACTTGTGTACTCTGAATCCCCCGAGTCTCAGTCTATCAAATGAAGCTTTTGAAGTCATGTGCTGTTTGCTTGAAAAAAAAGGTACATGCTTGGCCACCGTGTCCCCATCTCACAGCGCATTCTCACAAAACGTCATCTGAGACATGTCATAAGCACAATACATTCGCTTCTCGGGAGCATTCCTGAGCCAACCCTTTTTGCTCACCCCACGTTCCAGGTTCCAAAATTCAAAAACGTATCTTTGCTTATCTGAATATCGCAACAATGATCACTACAAGATACTTCAGATCATCGGGGGGTAAACGATATACTATGTACCACGATAGAAAAAAAAAGCCAGTGATTAGCCAAAAAAAAAAAAAAAAGTAACGAAAAGAAAACCAAAAAAAAAAACGACTACGAAAAAGAAAGAACCTTTGAGAACAGAGGGATCGACACTGTGAGCGCAAGCGGATACACAGAGAACCTGCCAAACGAAGAAAAAAAAAATCGTCATACCCAACTGTAGCGCCAAATGGTTAATGAAAAAAGTCCGGAAAGTTTCAGTCCTGTCGGGACAGATCCCAGCTGATTGGTCCTCACCAAGTTCTTGGCCAAGTCGCCTCAGTGATGCCGGCTTGACGGTCTAGCCCCGCTTCGCCCGCTCTGGAAGCCCAGCGATCGGTCTCGACCCCGGCGACCTCACACTCACACCAACATGCACAAAACCCTCCATCCCCTCCCCATCCTCCATGTCATCCCCATCCTCATCACGGTCCTTCCCCTTCAAACCCCCCTTGTCCAGCTTGACACCCTTCGACTCCCCACCCCCTCTCTCAACCATCGCCCGCTTCGAACTCGCAGGTCCCAGCGTCTGCGATGGATACCGCTTAAACGAAGGCCGAAACACCTCACCGTCACTCCCACTGCCACCGGTCCCCGTCCCATCGCTCGTCTCGCTCGACGCGCGCGAACCAGGTTCGAACGTGAGGGAGGTGGAGGAACCAAAGGTGATCGAATGTGAGTGGGAATGCGAGTGTCCATGACCGTGCGAATGTGAGTGCGGGCTCGAATGCAACCCAGACATGGACATGGAAGGTGGAACCGGCAACGAGATCGACGCACCCTGCATCGGCGGGGGCTTCACCACGCCCAACACCGGTGCATGTGACGGGTGATTGTGGTGATGTTGCTGTTGTTGTTGCTGTTGCGAAATAGGCATCGTGAACGCCTGCGCCAACGACGACGTGGAACTCGAACTCGACGGTCGACTGATTCTTTGGTGCCCCACTTGACCCGCACCTCCACCCGCAGCAGCAGACCAAGAAGAAGAAGCCCCAACGTCCTCCATCACTTCCATCTGCGGACTCCCGTTCAGACTCGGCCGCGTCCCTCTTCGTCTTGGCACAAGGTTCAACTTGAGCGACGTATTCCGCGCATTCACAGCCGCCTCATAACTTCTTAGGTCCTCTGGATTCCCATGCACCGTCGTACGCACTGCACCCCCGCCCGTACCCACTTCACCATGCCCGTTCACCATCAACGGATGGCCCCTTTCCATCGTAGGTGTCACGCTCGGCAACGACGACACCCTCACGCGCCGTCGTTGACCCGACGGTGACTGTGGCATTTGTGCGAGCGGGGGCGGTTGCGAGGTCGATAAATCGAGCGCCGCCGTTCCTGGTCCGCCCAGAGGTGAGCGCATGTACGTTTTCCACACATCCTTGAGCTCCCGAGTATCCCCCGCATCCTTGGTTAACCTGGGCGTGGGTAACGCGCCAGGCGACATCTCACGGTCGCGAGCTTGGTGTGGATGGGCATGTTGCATGCGCGTCGGCATCGGCGTCGAATTGGGCGAGTGAGGCAGTACACCCATACCGAGGGTGGAGAAGAACGGAACCCCATCGGAAGAAAGACCAGCGAGCACGTTGGGATCGTCGATGGACATGAGACCAAACGCAGAGGAAAAACCACCTTCACCAACGTGGTGTGTTTGCTGTTGCGGAGGTGGCTGAGAAGGCTCAGACGGACCAGGAAAAGGCGGCGGTTGAGAGGTGGGTATGGAGCTGCGACGTTGATGTTGCAGAATATGTGCGTCGTGGGTTTGTCTCTGCATCTCCTCCGAACGAGCATCATACATCTCGTTCCCCGAGAGAGGAAGATGGACGCTTGAAGAGGCAGCGCTGGAAGGGACGGATTGCGATGTCGCACTACTGCTATCGCTAAAATCCAAAGACCCCCTCCTGGGGCGGTAGGCAGAGCCAATGAGACCGGCACCATAGAATTCAGGTGCAAATGAAGGCCGTTCCGAGGATGCAAGCGAGTGTGTCCTCGGTATGCCATCAAATGGCTTGGTATAATCCAAGGGGGGGTAAGTTCCAGATTCACCCCAGGCAGGGTGCCAGTGACTCGATGGTGATTGGTTTTGCTGGGTGGCGTACATACTCGGGAGCATCGTCGGAGAGTTATTGGAAAGTATGGAAGGACCAGCACGTCGAAGGAATTCGGCCTGTGCAAGGTATTTTGCAGCCATGTCTGCATCAGATGCCATGGTGAAGGGCAACTGGGACATGTCCGTAGCCGTCCAATTTGGAGGGTAAGCAGGGGCGGCAGGGTTAAAGGTAAACGGGGTATTGAAGATCTGGTCCGAGCCGGGGAAGGAGGAGCCGACAGGCGGGGCGGACGGCGGGGGTACAAGGACGAAATCATCGAGGTGAGAAGACAACCGCGAAGAGCTAATACTGCCATTGAGGGACGAGGACGAGGAGGATGGGGACCGGGGAGGATGGTGACCGGGACCGCTTGGAGCGGTTTGCCGATGAAATTTGACATACGTACAGCGACACTTGCGGGAAACGCATTTCGCTGCAAGATCCGGACGGAAGAGGACAACCGGGCATGGAGAGAGAACAAAAAGGAATGGGGCGTTGTGAGTAGATAGATGATGGGAGAAGATGGGGGTTACGTACAGCATGGGTTGCAACCATCACACGGGAGACTGGACTGGACGCATTGGTCGCAGGCCTGCTTGGAGGTGGTCGCGCGGGATGTGGCAGCAGAGCCTTTTCTACGACTGCCAGGAGGGGTGTTGGTGTGAGGTTTTTCGTTGGTGTGACATTTGTTGATATGGCGGGCGAGAAGGTCGCTATGATAGAGTGAAGCGATTAAACGGGGAGATGGAGACTGTCGTACCTTCTTGCAAATTGATCTCCACAGTATTGGCATTTGTACGGACGATCGCCCGTGTCTGGATTGTGGCGAGGAAGTGAGTGAACGGGATGGAGCGGGAGAGCGAGACGTACGTGATCGCATGTGCCGTGCTACATGTTGAGGACGAGTAAAACTTGCTTGGCAGACGGGACATTTGTGGTCACCAGCCATCGTGTGTCGCGTTGTCGGTGGTGTCGTCGTCGTCGTCGTCGTCGTCGTCGTTGTCGATGCTCAGCGGGCGGTCAGAGAGTCGCTCGCTGCTCGCTCGCAGTTGGTGGATCCAAACCCGATGACACAACTTGTATATATTTACTACTTCTATCAATCAATCCAACCCCAGATCTCAGATATCGGCTCTTGCCGGACTATGATGTCATAGGTCCGAACACACAGTATACAGTATTCCCCGGTGCGTCTCAGTCCGGCGCTACCCTTCTTCCCTGCGTATATATAAAACCAAAGCACCCGTCGGCCGTCTCACTCCCTCCCAGAGACAAGATGGAAAAGACAAAAAACAAGAGAAAAAAGACATTTACCGAGGTTGTCAAGACAATGAATGAGTGACGCATTCTGATTACGTTTATTTACGCGAGATTGTAGCGGAGATCAATCCGCTGCGAACACGCACGTTGACGTCAGAGACAAGACTTAGTGCGTCATGGCCACTCACCTCGGCGCAGCCACGGGCACGAAGACCTCTGCTTTCGCACTGCAGCAAGGGTCAGCGTCGCATGCAGAGACAACGTGTCGTCGCGTGTTATTGTGTCCTGAAACTCCGCCACACGGCATGACCCCCGTTTCCGGCTATTTGATGCTCCCCAACCCTCGTGACACAGACACCGCGCATCAACATGTCGAGAGAAAAACAATAGAAGCCCCAAGTAAAGAAAAGAAGGTTAGGCGGGCTATCCCCGTAGCGGGCGCGTCCCCTTCATACAACGGAGGTCAGCGCATCCCGCAGCCCCTGCGAGGCTAGCTGATTTGCGGTGGGTGATCATGAGATCCGGAATCCGCATCCGCAGTAGCGTCACGCGTTCCGTGTGACCCGCTGCATGAGAAATCTTGTGGGGGGTCCCACGGTGACGGGAACGTCGACTACGCAGTGCTGCTGCCTCCGTCGCTGGGCCCAATGGGGTTCGATGACTGACGTAATGGGGTTCGATTATGCCACCGGCGTCATCGATCTTCACCGCCGCCATCGACACGAGAAAGGGGGCCAATCGGAGACGGCCATTCCGAGTCAATTAAGCTCCTCTCGGTCAGAGAAGCACTCACTGCCCCCCGATCTCACACGTCATCGTCATCGCGCGCGGAGAGCACAACAAGGAAAAACAAAACAAAGACAAACATCACTCACGGCGTCAGATTGTCCACCCCAAGGTACTTCATGTCCACCGGAATGTAGTGCTTGTTGGGCAGTCTATAAGTCGCCTGGTCCACGCCAGCATTCTCCGATATCACCCGTTCCCCCATCTTGAACAGCGTCGCCTGTTTTGCCATGACAGTCTGTGAGTCATCGTGACAGCAGACCCGCGTACCTGCACACTCGCACTCTCGTCTGTCGCGAATATATCGAGCGTACATGTCCTCGCGCGTTCAGAAACGCCAAGTGCATCCCACACGGTGCCCGTGACATCACCAATGTTCTTGGGGATACCAAAGGCGAGCAACTCGGGGTCAGTCGGAATAGGAATCGAGACAGGCGCAAAGTCGTATTCGAGGTCAACAGAGGTACTCAAAATGCGGTCCGAGACTTCGACGAGGGTCGTGTACTCGTCACGGATGAAGCCTTCGAATGCGGATCCAGTCGACTTGAGCACTGCAGGAAAAAGGTGGACATTGGCAATTAGGATGGTCTGATTGGTTGACATACCCAACAAGTCAGTAATGCCCGCTGTCACCTTGGCCACCAATGTCTTGCCATCGGTCTTTTCAAGCTACAGATCGACGGGGGATCAGTACACAGACTCTGAGTAGGGGCACCAAGGGAGGGGAGTATATATGCGCCCATCTTTTATACGAAAAAGGACGTTTCCATTTGGCTCCATGGGCTAGACCTCAGGGGGTCCGTGTGGAGTCGACGCTGTACGTTGCCAGCTCCACTCGGAATGCTGCCAGGTGGAGCCGCGTTTCATCTCTCCCGAGCGACCGTCGCCATCCCAAAAATAGACGATATCCCAAATCAAGACTTACCGCGACCTGCGTGACCCGCTTATCGTCCCCATCCCGATAGAACGCGTGTGTATGTGGCTTGGCCTGTCCACTCACGCTGATGCGTGACCAACGGAGCTGTTCGATGGTGATAAGGACTTTCTGGAGGTGGGCGTATTTGGAAAGGACGTGTGTGCCAAGGTGGAGCGCAAAATGTTCGGGGACGAGAATGTAGTCCGAAACTTTAGCCAGATCTGGTGCGTACCAGTGCATAGGTGACGCAACGACGAGAAGAGGGGAGAGACGTACAATAGGTGATGTTCTTCACTGTCGACGGTTGGCAACGATGAGCCAAGGTGGGTGAGGCAAAGTAGAAAGACATACGGGAATCGGTGGAAACGACAACCGAGTTGTCCGCCTGGGTGTATCTGGTGGTGTTGAGCCTTACGTGTACTTATCCTCGAGACCAACACTGACGACGGATCGATATTACCCTCGACGAGCAAGGTGACATTGTACTCCACGATGTAGTGCACGCCATCGCTCTCGCGCTTGACACGGAGGACGCGCACCTTGTCTTTACCGTAGCGCGCGGATGTAAGGGTTACGTCGACGGGGGTGGACATGATGGAGTGGGAGCGGGATCAAGTGAAGCTGGTTCGTCGGCGCAGGTAGACAAGATCAGACCAGGTACAATGTTCGGCCCGGGGTAACTCAGGAGTCGGGGCACATGCTAGACGAGATAAGAACTGATAAGCAAAAATACTCGACGATTTCCTTCCCCCTTCCCATGTCGCACCGTGCAGTCTTCAAATTGGGTGTACAATGGTCCCATCGGGGCCGGGCCAAAGGGGATAGTAGAACGGGGAACAGGCCATTCACCGTTGCCTGATCGGCCCAAATGCTAAGCTGGGTCGTTCCATAAACCATGATTATCATGAGCCCTTCATTTCCTGTGCAAGGATACTGCGCTTGTCAAGCTCAGCCTGTGAACACGACCGGATCCCAACAAGGAAGTGACACCACCCTCGTTCCCTTGACTACAACACACCAACAGGCGTCTCCTCAATCTTGGCATTTAGCCGACCAGACTTGCGCGCCAAGAGTCGTCTACTACGACTTTCAGAACAAGTCTATCCAACCTCGATGGTCCCTGTCATTTCGACGAGTCTCTGAAGCCTCCCTTTGTTCGACCTGCAGTGAATAGGCTGTACTTGGATTCGTCGAACGGCGAATGAGGATCCATGAAAGGAGGTTTATCCCAGGCCAAGCTCCAGTGATCGTGGAGGTGCCTGCTGCATATGGCCGAATCGCTTGGATAACGACCTTGGATGTAGACGAGGAGCACTTACAGTTGACAGAATGTGTCGACAACTATGAGACCGGTGTAGCAAACATGAACCAAAACCCCGTATCAGCAAAGTCAGTCATCGTATCCATTCTCAGGCCGCCTACCGGGTGTATGGTATGATCCGAACCCATCCTCTCACGCTGGCTGCTAAAAGTTGTTGAGCAGGAGGCCGCCGACGTGGATCCTGGCGGGACTAGGAAAGCGACGAATTAGACTGGGGCCAAGGCGGTTAACATGTCTCAGGCAGGCCGGTCGGGTCCGCCTGGCATTTGTTTTCGGACGAGGGCTTCGATCCTTTGGGTGAACGTCGCGGGCGAGTCGTGGTCGATGCCACGGCTATCGAGTTCCGGGGTACGGATGTCAGCGCTTCAGCTTGCTTTGTCCACAAAGGATAAACGTACACGTCCGAACTAGGAAATGCATCCCTTTGTTATTCTTTCCGTCATAAGTATCTCTGATCAACGTGTCCGTGTCCGTTCTCTTCTCTGAGCTTCGTCGTCTCGCTCGCGATACATCCAAAGGTGTCCTTCTCAGTCCTGGGGTGTTTTGAACCAGGTCCGCCCTTGGCGGCGCAATGCCCCGTGGCTCGACTCGCAAGTCAGTCTCCTCATCGTATAACACATGGCGTCCGCACCGCCTTCCAACGGGGTCTCGCGCAACACACTCAAAAGACAAGTTGACGCACGACGCAGGCGGTCGCTTCCCCTGCCGCGTTCCGGCCAGGGTAGGCTGCCGAGAACACATCGTTCATATGCAGTCTCGCGGCAGCCCAGTGGCCTCTGTACTAGTGTGGCAATCATACTGGTATGCTTACGAGCTTCTCGCTCTCACCTTCATCGATCAAGGTGAGGGTGTGATGCTCGGATGAAGCTTCCACTGCCAACGGGAACCCCTGGTGCTGTCATCTTGCGTGCCAGTACTCCCCTGACGTTCCCCAATGGAGGCTTTTTCTATGTGCGGGCCGGACCCCAACGCTCGAGGTACGGCTCCCAAAGTCGTCGTTCTCCGAGTCATCGTAACCACAGTTTTTCTTAGTACACAAACGGGGCCAGTCCTTACCACACCCGACACCCCTGATCCGATCCTCCCGCCCCGATGCCCCCAGGTGCAAAGGCAATCTGAGACGTGGATGTCTGCGACACCGTACACAATGACACCCGTATCATCCTCGAATGCTGCCCATCCTCGCCCACTACCTCAAAGGTTCGTTGTCCTAGTCGAGCGGGATCCTTGTGCACATCCTTTTGTCAATCACAAAGGAACGTGTTTGAGACCTAGCATCCACGTGCCGTACCTTGACTATACGCACAAACACGATGAACGTGACAAGAAGGTCTTGACATCGTCTTGCGAGAACCCCGGGACGAAGTCGTTTCCCACATCGCTGGCTTTATCCGGACTACGTATCCTTGTCGATCACACGTCTGGTGGTGTCCGACCGCCGAGTCCGTTTAAGGAGGGCCAACAGAATCTTGCTGGCCTCTACATCTCGTCTTGCGTCCCGACCCTTGACCGCCCTCACGTGCCAGACTGCTCGGTTCATCGAATTCTGCAGCTGGGGGCAAGCCCTTTGTCGCCATCGGTCAAGCGAACGCCAATCGGCGCGAGTGAACTCGTTTCCGTCAGTACCGAACTGGATCAGCGCGTCGATGGTCTCGCAACGCTGTGGTCCCCGAAATCCTGCAGTTCCAGAATTGCCCAAAGAACTTGGCAAGCCATCAGTGGATTTCACCTCGCATGGGGCCATAGGTCTCCCGAACCAGAAACAGCTGTCCGAGTCCGCCTCTTTTTGGCTCTCCAATGATGACCGTTTGGCGTTGAGGCGTATCATCCAGTTGTGGAGCTCGAGAACCTTCCTCCCCAGTTTGCCTACCTGTTCTGCTTGTTATACCACTGTTGGAGACGAGGAGAGCCCGGACAATGTGATTCATCTAGCGGTCCGCGACGCAGTTTGTTGGATTTCGTTCTGTCATCGGGATGATGGCCAGACGAACAAGACCACCTTGATGTTTTACGACAACATGACGGAGTCCAGTCACCTGGATCATACCCATGCAAGCATTCGCACTACACAAGACGATGGAAAGAAGAAAAAAAGGGTGCCGTTTTGATCAGCGCGTTCTTTATATACACATCTCGGCTCCCGTCTTGCTTTCAGACGTTGTACTCGCTGGTACCCGC
>JBBPNY010000786.1:0-11968 GCA_038091165.1 Rubroboletus pulcherrimus | reverse complement strand
CCGAGGTATCCCCCCAGGTAGGGACACGTCGAATTGGTTCCTGATAGGTATGCTGGGGTCGAGGGGTTGCCGAATTGGTGAGACTTGGAGGCAAAATGGGGTTGGCTATGCGGGAAGCTGGCAGATTTGACGGTCTTGCTTGTGACGTACCCTGAGGCTGGCGGGGCCTAGTGACACTATAACGTGCGGGTTCATCGTCACGTTCTGTGTCGGATGAGTATTCTTCCTGATCCTCTTCTGTCTGCTCCGTATCCTGAGTTTTCTCACTTTCGTCGCGGTCTTGATGGGAATGGAGAGTGAATACATCGTCATCGTCATCACGTACAGGGGCCGTGAGATATGCTGGCGAGCGTGTCGGTCTCGGAAATGGGGTTTGTCGAGGTTGGGGAGGGGTTTTAGGTCGAGGTGCAGTACGCGGGGGCACAATCCCATAACCGTGATGCTTCTTCACCCCATCCCACTTGACCTGCCAACTCGGCCCCCTCAGCTTGCAGATTTCCAGCAGCCTCCCGTAGTGAACCGTTTCGGTCTGACTATCGAGACCCCGTTCGTGTAATTCGTCGTTGTAGGCCTTCAAACCCGACAGAAAAGAGGTCGCGCCCGGAGCGATCCTCCTGATCACTGCATCGAGAAAGTCGACCTCTGTGGGAGAGAGGGCCTGTAGTTCTGACTTGGATACTGCAGACGCTCGTGAGGCATCGAGAGACGAAGGGGCAGTTGGGAACAAGGACTTGGCAGGAGATGAGGTATGGGTTGGTCTGAAACCAAACATGAACGCTGGACATACACCGAGGAGCACAACCAGCCCCAAACGCGTGGTGCATTTTTACGCGACGCGACAGCACGTGAGTTATACTGCTTATCTAATCACACTCGACGACCGGCTAATCTCTCCATCAGGCTGGACCCGACTGCTTTCCTCAGAACTATTCCAGTCATTACGCGCGAAACATTCAACGACAATAGCACTCACCGTTGCAATTCTTCCTTCAATCTTGAGACCTCAGCAACAAGTCTGTCCTTTTCGACAACCAACTCTTCGATGCGCATCTTCTGGCTTCGGTCCCTATACTCGTATTGAATTTTTTGTCGCTCAACTGTTTGCAACATCTTCGCTGCTTGGATAACGTTGAATGACTCCATGTACTCTGCGAGTGCCTTCACTCTTGCCTTCATTCCATCGGTATAATCGAGCACGTTCTCGGCAATAGTCGGTGATGCGCTAGAGGTTGTAGATACCTCTTCGGGAAGTGTAAAAAGTGGCAGAGAATCCTCTTGTGGTTCCCCACTGCCCTCTATCTCGGATGGGTCATATTGGGCACAACCATACTATATGAGAGGAGTAGGCATGTACAAAAATGTTACATGGGTAATGGAAAAGATGAGCACCAACCTGAGCCTGCATTGGTCCTTCACGTTCCTTTCCCTTCCTGCTATGCATTATGGCAGAGATGGACTCGGGCTCATCGCACCGTGTGACCCGTCGTGTGGTTTGAGGTGGTGTAAGTAGTAACCCACCGTGACTACCAGTTGAAGATACTGCGTCAGCAGCTGGCTGTATCACAGGACCTTCAGCAGGAGGGATCAGGCGTTGTTTCTTGGGGGTTGAGGGTTGACCTTCATCTTTGATGGTAGATACAGTCGGCTCAGGGCTATAATGTAACCCAAGAAAACTGTAGGTCTTTTGTGGTTGTGCCTCAACCTCACAATCGACCTCGGTGGGTACTGGCGAAGGTGGCTGAGGGATGGCGTAAGCACTAGGAGATGGTGTAGAAGGTCCTGGTTCCCTCGATGGACCAGGATGGCAAGTCGGACCGAGATCTCGTTCACGTTGTTTCAGGCCAGTTTGAATGTCCTCTAGGCGCTTCCTGCTTCGTGGGGTCACTGGACTGTTTGGTGGTGAAAGGTGTTCTCGCAGTTGGCGCAACGTGCGGGGTGTAGCAGAAGTTGGACGTGCCCTAGTGCCTGCTCCTTCCTTGGACTCGGAGGGCTGAGGGGTAGGTAAAATTGTTGATGAGCCGGAAGCATGGATTATGCTATCCTTTGGGAGGGCATCTGCCCAGTCTAGAATGAGGATATCTCGGAACACGAGCATGCTTAGACGAGTGAAGATAATCTTACACCAAAAATCACACCTCGTCAAGTCCCCTCGAGCTCTCTTGCAACAATAAAATTCACTGTTTAAATAAGCATCGCATGTCAGGGATCTGCATGGTGGAACCATAACAGCCCAAGTATCATGAATCGCACCGATTTGGGTGTTTGGAAGTGTGTGATGTTCGTTTTGCTGCTTCCTCCATATGTTTGCAATGGACTTTTGCATCAGGACCAATCGCACTGGAAGACATGGCGCACAGAGTCAGGAAGCAGTCTCAGTCGGACGATCTCCCATCATGCTCAAGGCGTTGCAGTGCTTATCTAACGAGAGACAGGCAATCAGCGCTCAGCTTTTAGTTTGGTGATCAGCCCGAGACTCCGAGGCAAACTATTAGCTATCAAATTGGGGCAGCTTATATCGTATCTCGTACAAAGCCCAGTGTACCAAGGGATGAAGCAAGAAGCTCTAAGATGCGCTCGCTCTCTTTCTCTTGTATTTCTAATAGCTCCTCCAGTTCCGACAGCAGTTCTTTGTTGTCCAAGAGTATGTCACCCTGCATTCGAAGGAAGACATTTTGCAATGTCTGGACGGCTTCGAAATCTCTATGGGACTGTAAGCGTCGCTTAAGCGCATGTATGAATTGCCGCAGGTGGTCCAAGGTAATCAATGACCGTAGCTCGATATCAATTGCAGCGGGTGACAAACTCTTGATGTAACCGAAAAGTTCATCATCAACTACGATGATAATAATGAATATCAGACTAAACGAAGATGCAGCGGGCGTTCTCACAGTTACCCTTCTTCTCAAGTTTTGCCAGCTTTGTTTGGAGAATGCTCTTCGATTTGGCCATAGTCTTATCCAAGCGCGTCTTCTTCTCGGTCTTTTCTTCCTTCTTTTCTTCGATAGCAAATCGATGCTCGACACCGGGCAATGTAGGGAGGAAGAAGGGGGCTTGTTCAGGCTTTTTGGGTGGCTCTGCTGGTTGGTTTCGTTGCTATGTATCCCATCCGGTCAACTTAGGTGCAGAGTCAAGGTACTGTCACATACTTGTATCACTTCGAGGTTCAACAGTGTTTGCCATCGTGATCGAGGGAGCAGAGTCAGAGTGACAAGATCCCCATCCAGTTGAGGAGGCGTGGAGAAGGCATCCACAGGTTTATCCTCCATTGATAGTCCGATCAACGCTTCCAGGGCTGAGGGAGGACAAATCCATGAGCTAAGGCGCGATGGAGCCAACTGATTGTGATATACCGTCATCCTCAACATCTCCTTGCATCGATGGCATCGAGACCCCTGTAATATCCTTCTCAGATACCGTTCGAGGAGCGACTTCCGCGAATTGTGCTCTGTTTGCCCAAAGGAACACCCCGACGCTGTCCACATGGACAGTCGCCAAAAAGTCATTCGTGGGTGAGAACGCAATAC
The DNA here is from genome assembly GCA_038091165.1 of Rubroboletus pulcherrimus. Taxonomy (NCBI): domain Eukaryota; kingdom Fungi; phylum Basidiomycota; class Agaricomycetes; order Boletales; family Boletaceae; genus Rubroboletus; species Rubroboletus pulcherrimus. The sequence goes on along the minus strand of JBBPNY010000786.1, from coordinate 8,444 downwards.
TCGTAGCGATACTTGGTGTACGGAATGCGTCGATCAAGCCGCCAGTCGGAATATCGAATGTCCGGATTACTGAATCGAGGGATGTCGATACTATCCAGCGAGAGTCTGGCGAGAATGCCTGGAGGCTATCAGCAAGTAGTATTGTCAGATCAATGCGGGGATTCCTACAACGTCGAGAATTCGAGCTTGCGAACCGCAAGACAACTCTCTGACTAGCCGTCTTGTTTCAATGTCAACAACACGCACTGTCACGTCATTACAGACGACAGCTAACAGTCCAGAATTTCGGTGGAGGATCATGGAATAGGCAGATGAGGGTAGCACCAACGTATAGTCCAATTTAGTAGTATGGAAATCAAAAAACTATTCCCGCTTAATGAACATCTGAAAGACGACAAGTTGATATGAAGACTTACATTGATAGTTCCATCCAATGTGCTCGCAACAATGAGGCAATTCAAAGCATCGGTAGCTAAACCTGTGATACAGCGCTCACTAGCCTTCGGTGTAGAAGGAGAATTCAACCGTTCTATAACTGCTTGAGGGCAGGGCCCTACTTTGAATGTTTTCCGCTTCAAGCCAGATTGCATGTTCCACATGTGAATTTCCCCCGTCGACGAGCCCGCAATACCGAAATTTCCACATGCAGAAACGCAGACGCACTAGGCGGAGTTCGTAAGTCGTAACCGTATGGTAACTGATAATTCACACCTTGACAGAACCCGATGAGGATTTTCGTTTGGTGCCGTCGGCATAACTCAAGGTATGTTTTCCCAAACGTTTATTCAGCACCGTCCAGGACCGAACCAGGGGTTCGTCGGTGTGCGCTGTGAGCACATCATCCCAATCTTTTGATCGCATCGTCGAGTGGGCGATAGATGTAATAGACGGAAACTTCAGCGATGCCAGAGATTTGGATAGCACTACGGCTTTCTTAATAAGGGATCCTACCGCAAGTCGATGTCAGCGCGTTCGGCTGCCTGCAGTAATATCACGTTTACCTTGGGACATCTCAAATGACCTTGAGTCGCGGACAACAGAAGTATATCGCAAGCTTCGGTCAGCTGAGGCAGTCAATAACTGTTTTCCGTCTTCCCCATAGTATCTGATCAGATGCGGTGGAGCATGGTGTCCCGAGCGGAATTTGAGTAATCGTGGGGAGGCGGTGGGCGAGTCGAACAACCATTGCTGGTCTACGGTTATAAGTGCCGGAAAACCAATGGGTCAAGGCGTACCTTGACACAGTTATCTTCACCAGACGTTATCAAGATTGGCTGGCCGGGTATCCATTGTACTGCGCTGATGGCGCCGTCATGAGCACCCCTAACGAGATGCAGAAGGCGACCACCAGAGTTCAAGTCCCAGAGAGCTAGATGCCCGTGAGAAGACACTGAGGCAAGGACTTGGTGTCCATCTTACGCAGAATGAATGACGGAGAGATAATCTGCAGAAGCGGGGTACTAACCACTTCGAAACGACAATCCTCTGATCGCCCCACCCTCCATGAACATCCTCATCAACCTCTCATCGGCGCGTATGTCATATACGGATACTTCGCCGGACATAAAGCCGAGACCTACGACATCAATTGCGGGAGACTGTGTTAATGCTGTGATAGCAGAAGATGCCATATTTGCCAAGCCTTGTGTGGTTAGCAGCTTTGAACTTGAAAACTTGTGTATACACGTCCTGAAACCAGTATGCGTATGGACAGCGCAGATATACGAGAGAGACACTCACTGAGTCCGTATATTCCACAATTGCAAGTCACCTTCACTGCTAGCCACTAGTACTTTGTTCAAATAAGTTGCGGGATGCAGTACCACGGTTGCGGTGAAGCCTATATCAAACTGGATAGTACAAGAGAATAAAGGTTCTAGGGTAAAATCAGGGGTGAGGAAATGATTTCGAATGGCTATTCTCACCGCCACGCGAGACGTCCCATATAAGCATTCGCCCACCATCCTCTGTCAGGGCAAGCAAGAGAGATCCGAATATGACCATAGAAGCCAGTGACGTTCCAAGTGGATTTGTAGCGCGGACGAGCTGCATAGATCTGTTGATAAAAGTCAAGGGTATAGAACGAACGTATATACCTCTTTTCCTCGAAGATATTTGATGACATGGACGCCAGATGCCGCCCAAATCGCATCACCTTCCATGATTAAACATGAGATCGGATCTAGTTCTTCAGGCCCTGCATACCGAAGGCTTTCAGGGGACCCTACCGGTCTCGACAGGTATGCACTCACCAACAAATAGTAGAATCATCTTTCCTCCCTCCCAAAGTGCCCATGATCTTCCGAGGCATGTAAGTAGGTGTATCCGTGGACCCTCTGTCGCCCCCTTACGAGAACGAGTTTGCAAGTAAAATGGTATGTGATTCGTGACCAGTCCAAGGGCGCGGAAGGGAGCGAACAAGCGGGCATCACCAGATAATTTTTGTGTAGTTTTTGAAGGTGTGGGTTTTGTGGAGGTCCGGGTCCTCTTCTGAGGGGGTTCTCTGTCCCCTCCGGGCTCTGTGAATTCAACCATCACTCGGGATTTTTGCAAAGTGGAAACTTTTGACGATTCGAGCGACATACAGATCACGTGACTAATGCTTCCCTGTTGGTGGTAAGTACAGCTAAGACTCAACTTAGTAGGTCACTAGTAAGAGCAACTGCGTTTCATACAAGATAATGTGAGGACCTTGGTCATGTCCTCACTGCATCCATTGATCAAGTTGGGTTACAGGGGCGGTGCTTCGATCAACGATAGCTAGTCTAGGCTAGGTCAAATCTACTTGGATTCTTTCAGTTTAACATGGTTACTTTTACGCCCCTGTCTTCCTCGTGCAGTTTCCCCCCCGAGACTGGTCAGCGTTCATTCCGTAGCATCGTCTTTGGTAGCTGTTGCCTCAGCCTCGGTGGAACCAGCTTCACCACTGGCCGTTCTCACCGCCTCACCTTTTTCAGTATCACTGGTCTTCTGCGCACCCTCGCGGATGACCGTCCGGTGTAGTGAATACGCACGGATGAAGACGATGAGGATAAGACCAAGAGCTGACAATGGTGTGTTTACAAGCCAGATTGTACTGATGGAGCGAGCATAAGCATGCATTACTTCAGCTCTCAAGGTGGCATCCTACAACAAAGAAGAATCCGAGGTCAGAAAATATTGCAATCAATGAAGACCACATACAGGAATTGATGCTATTTTCCTGATGCTATTGTTGATTGAAGCGGCGGAAGTGTCGATAGTAAGACCCGCGATGCCTCTGAGTCTTTGTTGGAGGGTACTCGAGATGATGGCTTCTCCGACTGTGATACCGATTGTACCACCCAACGTACTGGAGGATAGGTGAATCCAGGATTTTCGAGATGCAAGTGTCATCGCGTACCGCACGAAGACGTATGCCCCTGTGCTCGTAGCCACATCTTTCAGGGGCATGGCAGCTTGGAGTGCAATAAGCGGCACCTATCGATGACGATTTTAGCAAGATCACGAAGCGGGCGACATGTAACATACCTGGAACAGGCAACCGATCCCAAGAGCTGCAATGAAAGGGTATATTTCCTGGGTAGCACTGCAAAAATGAGACAGGTAGTGGTGCGAGCCAAACATAGCTGTACTCGCATGTTAGATGTACTGTCCAACATAGTCATGAGCCCCCATCCAATGGTCATCACAACCCAAGCACCCCACACGATCGGACGATACGACCCGATGCGTGCCACAAGCATACCTGACAGTGCCGACTGTATAGCACCGCCAAGGGAATAGGGAAGCATCCTGTTGCAATAAACGTGAGAAACTTCATATATACCTAGGCAATTGACTGACTTGACGCCGGAGGTGGTGGCAGATGCGCCGAGGGCTATGCGAGTTGTCAACTATCGGCATGGAAAGAAGCGAATTGAGCATGCCTTGGTAATACATGGGCAGGTAGCTCAAGAATATTCAGTATAGGTTGACCCGCAGATTGTGAAACGACGAACGTACTATGATCCTATTTTCAAAGAAGTAAACAATGGGTCAATTATTATCGAGCATCAGTGGACATACCCGTAAAGAAAACAATGGCATGCAGAAACGTAGAAATTAGAATCAAGCCGGTCGTACGTGTCTACTAGAAGGGTCAGAGCCTGCAGAAAGGAAAAATAGCACACAAACCTTCAACAGGCGTGGCGGGATAATTGCAGACCGCTTGGTGTGCATCTCATTGATTGCGTACCCCACGAGCAAAATGCCACCGATAACGAGGAGAGAAATAGTTTCCGCGTTTTTCCCTAGATAGTAATCAGGGTTTTGGCAGGTCCATTGGCAACGGTGTTGCATACACGTGGTTTCACCGGAGTTGAACCCTAACAAGAGGCAGACTACGCCAGCGACGGAAGTGACCAGTCCGACGAAATCAAATTCTTTAACGTGGTCACGGAACGATCTTCCTTGATGTGGGTTGAGGTTTAAGAAGAAGAACAGGAGAGCGCCTGCTACACCACCAGACGGTCTATTGCAGAAGTCAAACAAAGCCCTTCAAGTCGGGAAGAGCCACTAACAGGTTGATCCAGAAACACCTGTGAGCCAAAGTTAGGAGATGCCCCCACCGCTAATCAGATAACACACCATCTCCATGAAACATGGTCGGTTAATACCTGAACATGATGTTGAGCTTAAAGCTATACTTAAGCGGTGGATGGGCCGAAGCGGACTCACTCCGCCAAGGAGTGGTCCCACAACACTGCCAAAATTGAATAATACTCAGTTGACCGTAAGATACATCGCATACCTGGCAATACCCCAAGTGGCACCAATGGCTCCTCCATACTTCCCCCGGCTAAGGAATCTAAGGGACTAGCGGGTAGACAAGAACACAGAACTTACTCCCTGAGAGACACAATGTCTGTTATGGTAATTTGGACCAACTGGATAATGCCACCACCACCTATTCCTTGCACGGCACGGCAAACTATGAGCCATGTCATGCTCTGGGCGGCACCACACAACGCTGATCCAACCTAGATACAGTGCTACGTTGGGAGGTTGTCCGCGTCAAGTGAATTACAAACCAAAAATAAGACGATACATCCATACAACATTGGCTTTCGACCTATGGATCCCATAACTGAGCAGGGTGAGATTGGAGAGAGTGAATAGGATACAGACCTAAAATGTTAGAGAGTTTTCCGTAAAGCGGTCCCAAGGATGCTGAGGCTAGCATGTAGGCGCTGAGATACTTAATGGTTAGGTCACGTATGTTCCGCGTCGGTGATACGAGCATCGAGATTACCTCCCAACCCAACTGTAATTGTCGCCTCCGCCTAATTCGGCTACGATGGTAGGTAAAGCGGTAGCTACAATCGTCTGTGGGCCATGTCAGGTAAGGTAAAAGCGAGACCAATAAAGAGATACCTGATCGAGTGCGGCGAGAAAGGTGGAACACATAAGACCAAAAAATACGATTCCGAGGCGGTTTTTTGGGACAATATGCTGCTCCTTCGCCTTCCAGGACGCACCCGGTTCAGCCATCGAGTGTGGATCTTTAAGCACGGTAGCGGACGAGGACATGGTCGGAATGGAGGACAGGAGGACAGGACGTGGTGGTGGATGGGGTAAGGACAGGAGCCGTCCTGCCAATGGCCAGCAGGCTGAGAGTTGATGAGTAAAGTGCGGTGCAATCTTCCCAGTGACATACTATTTCTGGACGAGTAACTGGACGACCTCCGAGGATTGCAGGGGGTGATCACGCCGAAAAGCCGAAAACATGAGGGTCACTTGTCCAAGATGACCAATGCGGCGTGCAGAGACACTCAGCCTATTAAAAACACTTTGTGCGAGTGACTCACCAAACATAAGATTAATGAGTACCACCAAGCGCGATGGATTAAATGATAGAACCGACTGTAGACATTTTCAGCAGGCGCGGTTCACGAATACGAGTACGTCTCCGCTCAGCCATGAGTGGCCTGGCAAGATAGCCACCAGTAAACACATTGCAAGTGTGAATCAACCATACCATGGAGCATCTTACCAGGTCGTGAACAACTACGATGCGTAGTTGAAGCATTGGATGGATCAGAGTTCAGGAAAGTCCCGGATCCCGGGTGTCCTGCATATTCACCGATTGTCGATTCATCTACAGGTGCCTCTCTCGGACAACCCACTCAAGTCCAATGTGCGTGATTCAGTTTATGGACTCAAGGAGGTCATCCCTGTGCCAGTTGGGGGGTAAGCAGAGTTGCCAACTCAGCAACATGGCCAAATCTGGCAATAGCTCTCAGTGGCACGGAAAACCTTATCTCAGCGTCTTGATTTCTGCTCTTGACCTCGTTCCGTTTGTCTCTCTCTCTCTCGTCCACATAGAATACTATAATTTCGCAAAATGGCTTCATCAGAGATCCCCACCTTCAAACTTGTTCTTGGTATGAGTCAACATGCCCACTTTTCGCGTCATGATTTATTTGAGTACTGATTTTCTCCATGCTTGATCGATACCCTGCCCCCCTCACTTCTCGTCGCATTCCAACAATGCATGCCCTCCCAACATCTCTATGTACCGCCTCAAATTACCTTAGTTGGTGACGGTGGTACCGGAAAAACCACTTTTGTCAAGGTAAGGCCGTGCCACAATGGCAACCTTTGAACCTGATCGCGTGCTGATCCTCACGCCAACGTAGCGCCACTTGACTGGTGAATTCGAGAAGAAATACATCGGTGCGCTTCTATTCGTCATTCTCGTGATATTCACATTCCTGATGCAGTTCGTAGCCACCCTCGGTGTCGAAGTTCACCCCCTGACATTCTCGACCAACTTCGGCACCATCTGTTTCAACGTCTGGGATACTGCAGGTCAAGAGAAGTTCGGTGGTCTCCGTGATGGTTATTACATACAAGGCCAATGTGGGATCATCATGTTCGACGTTACCTCGAGAATCACCTACAAGAATGTGCCTAACTGGCACCGTGATCTCGAGCGTGTCTGCGAGAACATTCCAATCGTTCTTTGCGGAAACAAAGTCGACGTCAAGGTGAGTCGATGGACACCGCTATACTCGAAAGGACAGACGAACATTCGTCACCTTTTAGGAACGTAAGGTAAAGACAGGTGCTGTCACCTTCCATCGCAAAAAGAACCTCCAGTACTTTGAGATTTCTGCGAAGTCGAACTATAACTTCGAGAAGCCTTTCCTGTGGTTGGCAAGGAAGTTGGTCGGGTAAGCCTGGTACCGTTATGGTTTTCGTTAGTTAAAATTCAACTTCTGTATTATAGAAATCCAGCACTTGAATTTGTTGCGGCACCAGCTCTTGCTCCTGCTGAAGTTGCGCTGGATGCTAAGCTGATTCAGCAATACGAAGCGGAATTGAAGCAGGTGATTCACCTCCATTCTGTGGTTGGCTATATGTGGCTGACTTGAAATATCAGGCTGAGGGTGTCCCTCTCCCCGAAGAGGATGACGAGCTCTGAATACGATAACGCATCTTTACATATGCTCCATACGACCGTGATCCCATAGCCCTGTGTCACTCATACAGTCCCTCTCTTCCTTTCATTCATCATTCAACTCTTTTTACCCACTTTCTTCCAACTGCAATAGTTCATCATCTCCTTGTTGTGATCATATTCGGTAAGCATGAATCATGCTCTTTACACGAGCCTTTGTGAATGTAAAGAAAGTAGGTGAATGTAGTATGACGACATTATCAGAAGCAGGTGGAAAGAGACCACTAGGCTCATGACATCACTTATTGGTCAAAGTATCCTGCCTTCACTATGTGTACAAGAGACTCTTGCAATGCCTTCTGTGTCAGCAGACTACAACCTACCAATAAGCCTTTTTTTTCAAGGCTTGTAAGTTGCAATATCCCATGACCCTCATCCAAAAACTGTGCCTGAATTACTTGGGGCCAAGATAAAAAGCATTGAAGGGTCTTCTGGTCTTTGACACCCAACTTAATGAAAGCATCAAGATGGTGCTCAAGGCTGGGTGTTGAGGAACCCAGAAACTCCCTCACAGTAAGATTATGGTCCCTCTATACCCAATTGAGATATTCCACCATGATCAAGAAATATGGATTTACCAGGATATCACCAGGATCTTCACCAGGGTCTACAAAATTCCTGATAGGCTGTAGTAGATAGTAACACCAGAATCAGAACCAGATTAGCACAGCCTGAATATGCAAGGACTAACTGCTTTATTGAGTGCCTGTGACTTCTGCACCATCATTTGTTTCCGATGAGCATATCTAGTACGCATGAGATGAGGCCGCCTTGAGTCCACATATCTTTTGAGATATATTCTTGCAGGCCAAGCATCTTCATACTTATTCAACCATGGAAGGCTGAGTTTGGCCTGGCACAAAGCAGGTAATCAGTTTGCAACTGGTCCTTGACATGCATACATACCTTAGCAATAAGCCGATCCACAGCATCTGGTGCTTGCTCTTCTACATACTTGAAT
>JBBPNY010000785.1:0-11974 GCA_038091165.1 Rubroboletus pulcherrimus | reverse complement strand
GACGTCGTTGAATTCAAATCGACCACTGGCACGTACTCGGTTTCGATGGACTTGGACTGGCAGACTCTCGTATTCTCTGTCGCCGCGCATGTCACCACGTGCATACACCCAAAAAAAAAAGAAATGCGAGAAATAAACACTTGACATTGATACAAAATGAGTTTGGTAGAGACGGATAGGTTATACAAGCGCATGTGCAAGTGGGCTTGGCAACAAAAACGTACGAGGAACGGTGTGTGTGTGTGCGTGATCAGGGAGAAGCAAACGATCATAAAGCGAGCCGAACAAGGACACACGTGCAGGGGGGGGGGATATACAGCAACACAGCGGGGTGATATACGACACGTAAGCAAGATAGAGATAACAGGTCCAAGAAGGTATCAGCTATGCGGTCAAGATAGACACAGCGTCCAGCAGAACAGGAACGTCCAAGATACCAAGAAAAAAAGAAAGAAAAAAAGAAAATCACAATAGAATACAATACGATGCGTGGCGAGGCGTGGGGATGCACAGAGAGCAAGGGATGCAATACATACAACTGCGGCAAAGCAAAGCAAAGCAAAGCAAATGGAACACCTCAGTCTGGAAGGCGGAGGGTATCGCCTTCGAAAATGATGTCACCCTTGTCCGAGAGGGCACCGACAGCTTTGGCGACTTCGGCAGTGTCAAAGTCTTCGTGTTTGTCCGGCGGCATAGCGGCGTTGAGGTAAGTCAGTAACGAGGATATCGTCATGTCGTCCGTCGATTCGTAGGTAGCCATGAAGAGATACGCAATGGATGAAAATATGAAAGTCGTGCTACAAAATAGAAAAAAAAAAAAAAAAAAAAAGAATAATCAACAAATCCCGTTTCCCAAAATGATGACGGTATAAAAATAAAAATAAAAAAGAACAAGACGTGAAGAAATGGAAAAAAGGAAGGACTGGAATCACGTACCGGCCATGCACCGAGTCCAGATCCGCCAAACCCAAGATCAGCCTTCGGGGTAACCTGTTCGCCAACGTCCCCGATTCCACCGAGGCAACACCGTCTGCTTCATATTTACTTTTGGGACGAATCGCACGCGCGGGTTGTGTTTTCCGAAAAGAGGCGCCACTCATTGTGGCATCAGAAGATGTTGCTGCCCATGACGGACCGAGTCGGTTGTCGGCGCTATCGACCAACCGCTGTTTCTGTGCAGAAAGCGGGGCAAGTCGAGATTCCATCGGTACTGGAGCCTTCAATTTACGCCTTTCTTCCACCCGATTGGATTCTGGTCCGTCGGCAAGTCCGTCGTCAGAATCAAGCTCGTCCTCAGCGGAAGCATCGTCGTCAGTGAGGCTGTCCTCGGCAGCGGGCTGACCTCCCTTCGCCCTCACGTCGGCTGCTTGAGCGGCTTTTTGTGCGCGCCTCTCGCTAATGACCCACAAAGTCCGCGCCACATCATAACGAATGGACGGCGAACAAACGGGAGAAAGATCCACTCGTGTGTGAGAGAGAGTGGGACAAGGATTGAAAAAGAGACGACTCACTGTCTGGCTAAACATTTTCCACGATGCTGCAACCACGGGTATGCACAATAAGAACTGTCTTGTCTGAGCTGCACCCATTTCTTGCAGAGAGTGCAGAACACTCTGTTTGGTTCAACCTCTCCGACGAGCGCGTCTGCCCTGAGAGTAGCGGCTCGTTGTTCGGCATTTCGCCGGCGAGACTCGTGAACTTGAGGGAAGCCAGTTGTCGTGAGGTCCTTGGACGAGGAAGAGGGAGAACCCGGGACGCCACCGGACTTGGGTATGGCAGGAGAGGGATCTATATCCGGCTGTGAAATAGGTTGGGAGCCTTCTGCATGGACGGCGTTGAGTTCGCTGGGACCGGCGGAGCGGGAGGGTGTATCATCGGTGTGAGGTCTGCGCAAGCTCAAATCTAAGCGCAAATAATGCAAAAAAACGGAAAGACGGACCTGGAGCTCGGAGAAGGCTCGGGTTGGTTTTGGGATGTCGCTGATTGACCGACGTACTTCTGACAAACAGAGCGGTGCTGCAACCATTTTTGCACCGCCTGCCTATGATTTTCCGAACTGACTGGAAGCCACTGGTCACAGATGTTACAGAGTACACGCTCGGCGTCGAACTTGCGGACATCAGGGTCCTTGGATAACAGAGAGTTGCGCTCTTCCAAACCGTAACTGTTCTTGGTGTTTCTGTGTGACGATGTGAAATTCGGTGGTAGCCGGATAAGCTAAAATATATACTTACACTTTCTTTGATAGGCAACTCTTCCTATGGGCGTCCCATGGAATGGAACAATACGTGGAATTAGGGCGCAGGCGAATCCACTTGTCACAGGAAGCACACAAGACACGATAGGCCTCGAATTGGGCGACGTAGGGGTCTGCACGCAAGTAATCGATACGCTCTTCTTCTGACCGCTTAGCGCGGCGTCGCTTTGGTGGTGGATTCGCAAGGGCCTCGGCTGTGCTCTCTGGAGTATAGATCACTGGCTCTGGAACGGACTGGGTAGTGTTGGCGCTGGGATGGGGGATGTGTCGATGGGGGATAGGACAGATGGATGGATATGACGTACCACTTCTGACGATGGGCGTCCCAATGTTTCAAGGTAAAACCACCGGTTGCTTCGTCTCGGAAGGAAACACCTTCGCCACAAACCTCACATATGACGCGCCCTGTTTCATACTCGCCTTTTGGCGCTGTGGGAGAGCCCCAGGTGGAGTTGGTGTCATCCTCGGGAGAGTGATCGCGCGCCGGGGGCGTCTTGCGCTTGCGCGAACTTCTGATACGGTGGTGAGTGCGCGTGGAGACGGATCAAAAGGTGATGCGCACGAGAGGGCAGACAGCGACGGAGATGCCAATGAGGTGGCAACACTGCAAGTCACGTTTCTTGCCAGATCAGCGGGCACAGCGAGGAGCGTACGCACGGATGGGTGTCCACGTCCATATCCATATCCTCGGATATGGATGTTCGGGGCAAGGACTGGCAAGGGTGGCACTGGAAGAAAAAAAGAAAAAAAGCGAGAGACGATACGGAGAGAGAGAGAGAAGGGGTTAATATGTGTGTAAGCTAGTTCCGGGCCAAACCGTATTTACAGAAACAAGAGAAAAATATGTCACAGATCCGGGATTTCGAGAACATAACCAAAGCCTAATTCGCACGAACATATTCAATCTCCGCAGAACATTTATGTACCCGTTTAATTATCCAGGAACGTCCTCGAAACACATGTACCTTCCTTTTCGGGGTAGCTGCCGGGTTGAAACTTTGTATGTCACTTCCCAGCTGTTTTTCTCGTCCCAAGCTTGCAGACTGGGTCCCGGACGAGGTCGAGTGTCTCCCGGCTACCCCTCCATTTTATGATGTTACTCTCAGCATCTGGCATTTCCAGAAACGTGATATCAAATTATTGTTCTGTGAGCATCGCCAGGTTTTCATTCTCGCTGTCTCCTTTTCCCGTTCTTTATCATTATGCGATGCTTTCGGCCATGATTTGATCGCTCCTAGGCGTGCCAGACCATCCCGGTGACTCACTTTCCATCTCTGTGTCCACATCGATCTTCTCTTACATACAGTTTGTTTTTCGCAGCCTCGGGTCTAAGACGGAACTCTATGTTTGCTCGCTTCATGTCGTGCCCGCGTGGTGTGAATATTATCGTCGTCGTGGATGTGTCCCACCCTTGCGATCTTTCTCTCGCGTTTCAGTGTCAATCACTCCTCCTCGCGACATCTCCCAAGGTTCTCGCATAACATTTCTTCCGCCGGCACAAACCGTAAGCGCGATGTCACCTCAAACCCGAGTTACACCTGTTCCGGACAGCCCTTGGAACATGATCGCAAGCCTGTCATCGAACTCGTGTCCATTCAAAACCGTTGATTTGTTTTCCATTCTTTGTTTTTATTTTACCCTATTTTTTATTCAAGTAATTCCGTGTGAAGAACCTTTTTTTTTTTTTCTTTTTTTTTTTCAATGTAATCGAAAGGTTTGGTATAAGTCGACCGCATCTCCGGAACTTTGGTCTATGTCGTATTCAATTGATCGCCGTTAACATAGCTCAGGAAAACACATGGACCCATATGGTTAGCCTCCCAGCGTCCACGCGGTTCCACTCGCAACGAGGGGGGATTCCCGGTCGTTATGTTTTAATAGCTACTTTCCATCTTCGCCGTGAGCCTGAATGAGCTTCAGCTTCCCCCAGTAACGTTTGCCGTCGGTTGAAAGCCCAATCTCCTGGAGAGTACTTTGTACGTGTTGCGCCGTCACGCCACACCGTTGGTCATGCAGTCGTCGATCGCGATAACATCCTTGATTGAGGCACAGGAGGCGTCTTTCTTGGGCACATTCTGCCTAGTCTCTGCGCCCTACCAAGACATACCCGGTCCGGGTCGACGTGTCCCAGTTTGCACTATCAAATGTCGTTTGATCTCCCCTGACACCATCCACTTGCGGGAAACTGTCATAGACAGTCCATCGGAGGGCGGAGCGGAAATAAATTGCCTCGGCGCTGTGGTCTACCAAATCCGCGGACTCTCAATTGCTCGCCGCTTCCTATGGCGTCGGTGGCCCATACCTCCCGCCCTTGTTCACGACTGCCACGACAGAAAACAAAAAGAACATCTCTTCTGGTGACACAACAGTGTCCATGTGGCGGAATTCTATGATAACGATTCGCCATCGGATGGCGTTAGAATAACCCCACTGTTACACCCTACCATATCCTCCTTCATCCAAGAAGGCCTTCAAGCGGTTCACGATGCTATCCAGCCCACCCAGCCACTTGGCGAGCTCACCACCAAACTTCTCCTTGTCCCCTCCTTGCGAGATGCGAGCAATAAAATCTCGGCGGTAAGGAGCCGCCCTGACGGCGACCTAAACCAAGCGGTAAATACACAGACCGAGCGCCACAAAGGTCGGGCAGAATAACAGGTCGAGATGACGTACGATGGCCAACGAACGCACGACAAACGTGTGGTGATGTCTGAGCACCTCGTCGTAGGACCGTTTGAAGCACACGTGCAATTCTACGCAGGGATCGTTTTGCATGTGTTGCAATGCCTTGCATAGAAACATGAGACCGCTGACATTATTCAAATTATTATTCGCGTGTCGTTTTCCGGCTTGGTTAGCTGTGTGCTGGACGGAGACAAGGTCGCTCACCGAGTTAGGCGTATCAGGCAAGCGGTTCCATTACGACGTCCTTCTGACGTTTCGCTTCTCACAAGATTCTCGAGCGTTGTCGAACTCCAGGAAGCATCTCGATAGCGCGACCGAACACCCTGCAAGAACCAAGATAAGGAATAAGTAACTTCTTGCAGGAAGAAAACTGTGAATAGAAAACGACGTTCCTCGATGTTGCTCTTAATGTCTGCCTGGACAAATCCGAAGACACCAGAGCCTAGTAAATCTGCGGGAATCACTTCATCAGGGAGGATTCGGGTGTAGGAGACGTAATGGAAAGCGTACCAAATAGCTTCACAAGCCCATCCGAGGCTTCCAGAAAAGACACTGTTTCCACTCCGTCTTCGGTGATGGGAACGTTGGCAAATGACTGAGGTGTTGTTTCTGAACACTCGCCCTGCGAGTAGAAAGGAGCTAGTCGCTTACTCGGACGGTCTCGAAATACGGTCGTTCGGACATGTTATGGTGTGAGAAGAGGGTCGATGGATGTGTTGGCAGCGAACCCAGCTCCCTCCACCCTCAGTGCCTCATGTACCAGCAGCCTCGAGGCCTCAGTGGAGTCATGCTCCAAGGCAATGTGAATGGAAGAAGGGGGTCGACATTGAACTAAAGTTAATTTTTTAACACCTGAGCTGCAAATTAGATAATTTACTGTGATGTAGATTAACCAAGTGAAACAGGATCACTTGGCTGGGCTCGTCTTGGCCACTTCTTTTTCCTCCGCAATTTTTCCGACTCCTAGGGTCCACCCTCAGCGAGGAATACCAAGACACGCTATCATTGAGGCGCAATATCTTGACCCGGTTTGCTCAGCTCCTTGGTTGACCTAAAGTTACCGAGATGTGACACTGCTAGTTCGACCCCGTTTTTGATGACACAGCGCGACGTTTCACAGTGACCTCCGCTCTGCAGGCTGAGGTGGGTGAGGGGGCGAGCCCCACTGCCCAGACGTGCGTACGATTCATCTTGGCCGTGAAAGAAGTTGGTGGTAATTTCGTCTTTGGTAGCGTATCGGTATGCCCACACATCAGAGCGGTTGCATAACCGCCAGGTCCGATAGAAATTGCTATTCAATGCTGTATGCACCCACCGTAAGGCCGACGTTTTAATTCCTTCTCAGTGTGGAGTATAATAATCAAGCACGATGGACTCACTTGGGAATGGCTCTTCGGGCAGCAACTCCCCATCTTCTTCCCCGTCTTCACTGGACGGATCCTCCGAGTCATAGTGGCGAACCATTTGGTGTGTGGCTGCTGCACTATGGCTCTCATAGCGTTCTGCAGGGCTGAGCTGCAGCGCATCTCCGTAACCATTGCCCCCAAACGCCGGGATGATGATGTCGCAGGGCACTGGTCGTGTGCCATTCAGCACTTGTGGGGACTTGGCCTTGGCGCGCTTCAGAAGGTCAGTATATTCCCCAGTTTTCCCGCCAGACTCCACTGACCTCGAGTTTCTCGATGCTGGGGCATTTACTTCTATGCTTGAGCCATAAACCAGGATAATACTTTGACCTCTTATCGAGGCTGATTTCCTTGTGACATCCTCCGCAAACAACGCTCTTCGTCGTTATGTTTTTCGCGTATTCGTCTTGCTCAAGCTCCGACTTTCGTTGCTCCAAGGTCCTCCGTTTCCTCTCATACCCCGCCGAGATCCAAGTGTTGTTCGGGGAACTAGCGGACTCTGCGGCTGGATCTGAGGTGCTTCGCTGTTTCGACGCTACTGGTGGAGGTAACACGATCGCTGTGTCGAGCGGAGGAGTGGGTGTGCGTGTTGTGCGGGCGGGCCTCGTATGTGGCTTCCCTGGGCACGCCTTCCAGTGCTCGTTCACCAGCTCGCTGACAACACTCCATTCTGCTCCTCGGTCGTATTCAATTACAGCATAGCATCTGCCGCATGGGATGTGCTGCACCCGATGCGATATCCGAAGATCATGACTCGATGCTTGGACGACGTTTTCAAAGCGAGACATCATGGATGCGAGACTAGTGCGAACAAGGTAAACTGTTGGGGGAAGGGACCAAGAGGATGAACTAACCACTGGTCGTCCACATTTTCCTTTTGATGTCAAACGATCTCTCCGCTTTGTTTGTTGTGAAATGTGGCACGACAATTCGGATTGTGGACGTTGATTGCCCGGTATTGTGCCCATATCCGGCACAGCGATTCTTCTCGAATGTCCCCCACACACAAGAAGGTGGTGTGATTGGTATGTTTTCTGCGCTCTTTACGCCGTTTCGTTCGAAGTGCTCTTGCGGTGATATTACTTCCCCCAGGTAGGGTAGAGTTCGAGTGGCCCAGTTATCATGACATACCATAGCAGCTCGATAGTAGGTTCTCTCGTCATTCCATCCGTTACTTCAAGCCGCCTCTTTCATTCCTCGGAAATTATAGTACTCTAGCGCTGCGGTGGTCATCTATAAGAAGCGCTTTACGCCTCTTTTCCTGTACTATAGTGGGAGGAACACGGACGCTACTTCTTTTCAAAGCCCTCTTATTGTCTTCTAGTGCTTTCACTCGTATTTCGCGCCAACGACAGTCCTTCTTACCACCCGAAGCGACCGCTACGCCGGGGAATGCAAGTGGAGCTCATTATGTGTGCCACTAGAATCCTTCTGAGCTTTCTGGTTCACTGAAACACTGACATCATTTGACAGGCACCGCCTCTTGGGGACGTGATGATAGTGAACATCACCATGGTTCATGCGGGATCGTGGCGGTTCTCTGTCAAGAGCTTTCTGCGCAGTCTTGACGTCAGGCTATGTCGGAACTGCATGTCCAAAAGACTTGTTTCGATTGGATGACAGGACCGGGAACGAGCAAATCTATCGTCCATCTGGGTGGCATCGTGGCCGTTTGAACTCAGACATTGGATGCTCCCCACTATGGCGATAGTAGTGAGTATGTATTTGATGACGCTCTGGCCCGGGTGCGCTTGCTTTGCACGGACCCTCCCGCGGTCAATGAACGAGTCCCCATTGGGGCAGCGCCGCGGTAGCAATAAAAGCGGATTCAGTTCCCAGCCTCACGAGCCGAATGGGTCTGGCAGTTCCTCCAAGGTTTAGCCTAACTAACCCTCGTCGCCACCACTTGGGGGCCCTCGAAACTGAGACAAGGTTTGACCTTTTTTCGCCGCTCTCGCCCGCAAAGGGTCCCTTTTGATCTCTTCAGGGTGAGAAGTCAATTTGACGGGTCGATATGGTTCACATTCTATCAGAATCCATGGTGTCCTAGGCACCTCGAGGAAGAACGGCATTGGCGAGTGAGGGTTGGGCTGATGCGCGCGTGCTGCCGCTGGGTGTGAAATCTGGTACACGAGGCCAAATTATTATTGGGAGAACTGTTTAACACCACATGAGAAGGCAAAGGGAGGGAGTGTCCCCCCGAGGGAGTTGCACTGGTGTCATTAGCGAGCAGTCGCCCTAGATAACGGTTTATTATTATTTTGTTTATTTTTGTTATTTACATAAGGCACGTCTCCGACAATCCAACATCGGATTTTCACACCAGCACAGCACATTTAATTTTCTCCCAGGTGGCAAGAACCGCGCAGCCAGGTTTGACAGTCCAGCGTTGCCTTCCCCTCCCAACTACTTTTTCAATGCCTCCAGAACCTACCAAGGGCAAGTTGAAGCGCAAAGCGAGTCGTAGAGAGGTTGAGGAGTACAGATTTGATGGAGGTCACGCACGCGAAATAGAACAGAAGAGGAATAATGGACAGATCTCGTGCGCTGAGTGTAGGAGGTGCGATCACCGCGCATGTTATGCACCCCTTTTCCACGTTCTGACCTAATGCCACTCCCGCAAGGTTGAAGATAAAGTGTGACAAGCAAATTCCCTGCCAATCATGCCAGGTCAGTCCCTCCGCCCGTGTCCGTCGAGAATACGTCGTTTAGTGGTCTATCACGCAGAGGAGGGGTTGCACATCATTGTGTCCGAATGGTTCGTTGTTTCGTTGTCCCAGTGTTCTGCTTTCATAATGATGGGATTTTCAACAGGAAGCCTGTCTACTGGTCAAGGAACCCGGTATGACAATGTAGCCCTCTTTACCGGCTATCTTCTTCTAAGTGCCACATGTTAGGTTTGTTCTCGCGGCCACCGAGCACTTGCATCGCCGGATAGCTAAAATGAGCGAGCGGATCCGGCAACTCGAAGATGCCTTAAGCGAAATCCAGTCTCAGCACTCGACGGAGCCTCACCCACTCCTTCGCGAAGACCTTTTGGGAATCAATCACAAGGACGACGAATCATTCATCCCACCCGATGAGCCCGGGGCGCCAAGCCACCCTCCAGAAGTGTTGGATGCTTTCGGAACGCTTTCAATCACTGACCAGGGTATATCACGCTTCTTTGGACCTACCGGTGGCGTCGAGGTGAGTTTCCCTTTGACGATTG
This sequence comes from Rubroboletus pulcherrimus, assembly GCA_038091165.1. Taxonomy (NCBI): domain Eukaryota; kingdom Fungi; phylum Basidiomycota; class Agaricomycetes; order Boletales; family Boletaceae; genus Rubroboletus; species Rubroboletus pulcherrimus. The sequence continues at coordinate 2,415 of JBBPNY010000785.1, read as the reverse complement.
TGCAACGTTTCCGTGTTATCTTAACCTGGATCGTTCTATCTTTATCCTAGTGTCTCTTGATGGCAAGTTCACATCCCCTTTTAAGTTGAACGTCCACGTTTACCTCATCGTCAGTCTGATAACATGGCCCAGCAAAACGGTACGGGTCCTTCGACACCAGGTCCGGCAAAGGACTCGGAGACTCCTCCGTTGCCTCAGGACCTTCGAATGTTTTCGCAGGCGTTTCCGTTTACCCCAATAGGTCCGGCTGGTGCCGTCCGTGAATTGATAGAGGGGCACTTGCCGAACTGGGAACGCGCAAGTTACCTAACGCAAACATACTGTGATCAGGCTGGTTGGCTGTTCCATGGTGTAGGCAGGGATCAGATCACAGACGAGCTCCTTCCGATATATTACTCGAATGGACCCCATAAGGCGACGGATGACAACAAGAGTACCCATGAACTTGCGCTGCTCTTTTTGGTTTTCGCAGTCGGTGCACTTGTTGATCTTACGCAGGATCCAGGGAATGCAGAAGCAGAGCACTATCATCAGATAGCGCGCGCGGCTATTTGTTTACAGCCTGTGTTGGAAAAGCCGTCCTTGGTGACCATTCAAGCACTTCATATGCTCAGTATTTACAACGCCATGAGTGGAAATGAATTGAAAACAACGACGGAGACCAGCATGGAGACCACATGGTCATTGATCGTTCTCGCCGCGCATTTGTCCCAAACTGTATGTCTCATCTCCTGAGAGATACCTTGTTATTGATGCCTATCCCGTTCCCATTTTACCAGATTGGACTTCGTGAGTACTCCGTTTAGACTAAAAAAAGTTCTTAGGACCTGACCTATGGGGTTAGATCGGGATAGTGTAAGATGGGGCTTACCTGACAAAATTGTGCAACGGCGCCGCATTCTCTTTTGGGATCTGTTCGTTGCGGATGCTTGGCATGTAGGTAAAGCTTATAGGGTCTGATACCCATTTGGCTGAAGTCTTGTCTACCTGAAGAGCCTCGGTACAGGCAGACCACCATGCTTCTCCCTCGCCTACATTGATTGCCGACTTCCAGGGGGTGGGAATCCCAACGCGAAAGGTGAGATTGACTCTCATGATCTATGTGCGTGGTCGTGTGTTTCGTTTGCCATAAGTTCGCCGTTTTTATTATTATTAAAATTTCTGTCTGCAGTTGAGTCATGGGGTTACCGTTTTGCGTCCGAATGTGTGGCCGAAGTTGCTTCACGCACATTGACTGCCGAACTACCTAGCTATGCAACGATCATGGAACTCGATCGTAGAGTGCGCGAGTTCCCCATATCCGAGGATGCGGCACATATAGCTACGGCGGTAGCTACCTCCATGCCGACCATTACCACGGAAGACTTGCCGGTCTCCGAGTCCATGGGCCGTTTTGTCATGGCGCATGCACGAGAAGTTAGTAAGTTGCGTTCTTTCAGTGCCCCGGACGAGCAGTCACCCATCATGTTATCGCGTACCAGTCTTGCTTTATCTGCACCGAAGTTTCTTTGCACAGGCCATCATAGAAGACCCCGTGAATCCACTGAAGAGTCAATATGCGCCGTCATTCCTCGCCACCTATCGGGCCTCTTCGACTATACTGCGGACGATAGGAACACAGTATGCAAACCATCCTCATCTTTGTGCGCGATTCTGGACCATTTGGACGTATGCTTTCTCGGCAGCGGTTCGAGCGTCATTCTCGCATGGGTTGTCGTTTATTGATGGTCTTTTTCGATACAGATCGTCTTTGGTACTATCGTGACTCGTGGACCTCGCTCTCCTTTGGCGTCCAACGCGATCAAAGAGCTCGATGAAGCCTGTGTGCTCTTCGCGAAAGCCGCTAGCCATAGTCGAAGGGCAGCGAAAGGACTCGTAAGATCTGCCGAAACCGAACCCTAGTTCTCGTTTCGCTCACCGGACCATTCTTACAGCCGATTCTAACCAAGTTGAGTGAGAAGGCGCACAATGCGCTGGCCGCATCTCAGAGCGAGAAGCCGTCCAGCCAATTGGGACAACAGTGGTCAATCAAAGAAGACGGTGACGACGACGAACTGGCGATATTTGCTGGGAGGACGCGGTTCGTGTCGACGAGGCGCCTGCCAAAGTCGATGGAGGCACCTGAAGGGGTACCGCACCCAGGTAGCCTCCCAGAGCCGTCTGTCCCACAGCTGTATCGACCTGAGAGTTCAACCTCCTCTGTCGACCGCTGGGCACATACTGAGCGGGATCAACTGCCCTATCCGGTCCGGCCTGCAGAGTATACCGACGCGAGCGTTCAACCACAGGTTATACCCCAGTGGCGACCACCACGACGATCGCACTATCCATACACACCACGACCTCATCCCCCACCCTCACTCGCGCCTACGCCTCAGCCGCAACCTGCGCCTCAGCATACGGGACACGAACACG
>JBBPNY010000784.1:0-11992 GCA_038091165.1 Rubroboletus pulcherrimus | reverse complement strand
CATGAAGTTATCCCAGAGGTCTTCTGGGATAAGACCTCTGTTCTCTAGGTTGTATAGGTCGTGGAGGAGTTCTCCTCCAAGGGAATAGGTAAGTGGGTGACTCTCGTGGTTAGGAAAAGAGGTGGAGATGGACATAACCATAGCATTACCACCCTTGTAGTCCTGAAGTTCCATCTCAGGAACTATTTCCATCGTTGGTCTCATAATTGCTGAGGTCCCACTGCTCAGGTGAAAGGTTGGCCAGGTAGCAGTTTTGTCCTCGATGACAGGCTTCTCTGCAAAGGGAGCAAAATTGTTGGGGGCATCGGTACTGGGGATGGCCAGGCGCAATGGTGTGGCAAAGAGGACACTGGTATCATGGGTAATTGACTCGAAAACGGGTCCTTGCCCTGCATTCAAAGCACCTGGGTGGGACCAATTGGGGTAGACCTGGTTGAGAGGGTATGGAGTCAGGGATGCAAGGGTGGGTGTCCACTGGTACTGAAGTGGAACGATGTGCGGCTGGGGGACCAACGAGAGTGGCACAGGAGACAGTGGGTACTGGGGACAATGTCCCTATCCTGTTCAGAGCAGGGTGAGGCGATTGATGATTTGGGGAGCTAACTCTTGTAGGGTGTCTCAGTACAGGGGGAAGTCTGCGTGGCTTGGCCTGACTTGTGGGTAACCTGGCCTGGAGAACAACAGCACATCGATGCCATGGTACGCAGTGTACAGGCCCAGTGGAGTTGGAGTTGGGGGTGAGAGGAACTCTGTGGTCTGTGGGTATGGCAGCGGTGGGGCTAGGAATAAGTCTGCCAGGTAATCCGGGGGAGGGGCTCCGGTAGGAGGAGAGACTGGAGGTAGAAAAACCAGGGGTAAGGGTGGTCTCACTGTTGGAGGGGGGTGTGAATGCTCCAACTCCTCCTCCAGAGAGTGGATCAGATGGTCCACCTGATCAGGGTTCTCTGCAAAGGACAGAGGGGATGGGGAGAGCTTCCTCGAGGGCCACATGGACTGCCCGGAAGCTCTGTGGTCTGGTGGCTGGTAGAGGAGAGTTCCTCAAGTATTCCTCTCAATCTCCCTCGGATAGGGAGAGGAGGACAGGCTGTATAACCCTCGTGAGGGCTGCATCAGGGAGGAGGGAGATGCTGAGGGAGAATCCATGGATATAGAGTAGGTTGAGGGAGTGGTTTCAGTTCTCAACCAAGAGTTGTTTGATGGCCATGACTAAGGGGGAGTCTGAACCCATCCGGGGTCGGTTCCGAAGATAGTGGGACCTGTCTGGCACCAGGTGGCCCTGGTGAGAAGGGTTCAAAGGGCCGTGTAAAGCCGGAAGAGTCGAACAAGGTGAACAAGGGTGTCATCAGCCGAGTAGAATGGGAGGGCCTTGAGCATCGTGAGGGCCTCAACATTTTCAAGTACTCTGATATAGAGGAGTCGGTGGGCATAGGTGGGGAGACAAGAGATATGAATTGAGAGAGGGATGGATGAGTGAGTTTTGAAGGTGGGCACTGGGACAGGCATTGATAAAGGAGATGACAGTGGTTTGGGGGAAGGAATGGTTCAGAGTCCAACCCTCCTTTTATACTTGGTGAGGAGTTCCTTGGCATTTCTTAAGTTGGATGGTGGTTCCCAGGTTCGCTCGGCATTGGAGTACCCTTTCCAATGGCATAGGTACTGCCTTCGGCCAGCAGTGCCTCTGTGATTGATGATCTTTTCAATTTTGTATTCTTCTTCCATGCTGATAAGTTCTGGAGCTGGCCGAGTGAAGTTTGGTCCATGTTCGGGAGTTTCCTTGAAGGCTGTGAGGAGAGATGCATGGAAGACATCGTGGATCTTCCAGGTCTTTGGGAGTAGTAGGTAGTATGCTACTGCAAAGATCACTTGTGAGATCTCAAAGGGGCCAGTTCAGCGAGGTGCAAATTTCCATGATGGAACTTGAAGTTTCAAGTTCCATGAGTCTAGCCAGACTTTGTTGCCAACCTTCCAAGGCTTGAAGCAAGAGAAGACTCTCTCATTCATGTGTTGCTGGGCTAGGATATGGGCGGCTTCGGCTTCTTTCCTGGCATCTTTGATGTGGGAAAGTCTTTGTTCCAAAGCGGGGAGGAAGGTGCAACCAAGGGGAGGATAGGAGCAGGGTTCATAACCCATAATTAGGGAGAATGGAGATTTGCCCATGACTGAATGGGTGGTGCCATTATGTGTGAATTCTGCCATGGTGGGTAGATCGAGCCATTTGTGGGGCTGACCATCGCAGAAGATCCGGAGATAAGTCCCCAGTTCTTGATTATAACATTCTGTTTCGCCATCAGTTTGGGGATGGTAGGCTGTAGAAAGAGCAACATCATATTCCAGGAGGCGGGCAAGTTCCTTGGTGAAGGCCAAAGTGAATTGCAGGCCTCAATCTGACATGATTTTCTCGTGTAGATCATAGCATTTGAACATGTGTTAAAAGACGAGACAGGTGATTCCGGCCACGTTGATTGTTTTGGAGCAAGGGGTGAGAATTACCCCCTTACTAAGACCATGGTCAACCACGACCATAACAGAGTCAAAGTCCCATACGGGTGGGAGATCAGTGATGAGATCCACCAAGAGATTTTGGAAGGGGCAGCTCACGGCAAGGGAGAGTGGATTGATGGGGGGAACTGTGGGGTGGGTCTGGACCTTGTACATTTGGCAAACCGCACAACCAGTGACGTAGCGCTGGACAAAGGATGAGAGTCCAGGCCACCAGTAATTTTTTGAGAGAAGGGCTACAGTGCATATGTAAGTGGCCACCATGGCCGCCCTTGGGGAAGGAGTGTGCAGTTTTGACAAGGTCAGGACATGTGTTGGCGGGCATGTAGAGTTGACCTTGGAAGTAGAGATGACCTTCATCAAAGGTCCACTCTTCCGGTCAGGATCTGTCAACAAGAGGTTCCTCCAGTTCCATGCGGTGGAGGGCTTCCACAATGAGGGGATCCAAGGCCATAGAAGCTTGGATTTTGGTCGCCAATGCCAAATCAATGCAATTGATTTGGACTTCAAAGGTGGAGTTGGGGAGTACTTGGATGTTTTGGTTGTCCAATAAGGTGTCAATGTTGTCTCAATGTGACAGGGCATCCATGGGTGCCATCTGTGTGCCAGGTAAGGCCACATAGAGGAGGTCAAAGTCCTGTCGAAACAGGAGCCATCACGAGACATGGCACAATAGTGTATGTGCCTGCTTGTAATAGGTCAAGTTCTTACATATGATCCGTAAGAATTGTGACCTGGTGAGGGGATCTGAGGAGGTACTGGCACCACTCCTGCAGTCCGCGTATGATGGTGAGCAACTTGTGGTCAAAGATATTGTAGTTCCTCTCAGCCGGAGAGAATGTTTGCAATATGTAGCCACACGGTTGTAAATCACCATTGGTATTGGCTTGCATCAGTACACCTCCTGATGTGGTGAGGGACACGTCTGTCATGAGGGTGAAAGGTTTTGAGGTGTCTGGAAAGGCTAGAACGGGTTGGTGAGTGAATGTGACTTTTAGCTTTTGAAAGGATTCTTTGTGTCAAGGTTCCCAGGACCAAGCAATGTCCTTCTTCATGAGATCCAGAAGGGAATGAGTGATGTCCAAGAACAAAGGGATGAACTTCCGGTAAAAGTTGCAGAATCCTAGAAATGAGTGTACAGCCTTGACGCAATTTGGTGGGGACCATTCCTCAATAGCCTTGAGTTTGGTGGGGTCCATCTTGAGACCATCTTCATTGACAATCATTCCAAGGTACTCCACTTCCTTAGCTGTGAAAATACATTTTTCCAGCTTGAGATACATCTTGTGTTCATGGAATCATTGAAGGATTTTCTGTGTGCGTTCCTTGTGTAAGGCAGGGTCTGCCAAGTGGATGAGGAGGTCGTCCACGTACAGTGACCTCCAAAACTATTGCAATGTTTGGTGAATTTTCATTGTCTAAGATATAGAGCGTGGCAGTGTGGGACTCATGCTTAGTCATAGTGGGACTAAATATAGCACATACTCCTGGCTACATGATTGCCCCCTATGGCATGTGATTTGGCTCAGTTGCTGTGAAGATATGCCAAATTCAAAATAGCAATACCATTGCAATAGTTTTGCACCTTTTGGTATTTTGAATCTATTAGTACTTGGTATAGCCTCGTTTTGCTTTGAGTACTGCCTCAACCCTCCTAGGCATACTCTCAATCAACTTCTGATACTCCTCAAGTGGTATTCCCTCCCATTCCTCCTGAACTCTTTCCCATAATGCATGAATCCCAGTAGGAGGGTCTGCATGATCTGCTAGCCTCCTTTCAGGTAACTCCACAGATGTTCAATGGGGTTATGTCAGGAGACTGTGCAGACCATACCATAGTCCTGAAATCCTGCTCTTCCAGCCACTTCTTGACCTTTCTGCAGGTATGCTTGGGATCATTGTCCTGCTGAAAGATGATGTCAGGAGGATTAAGACCATAATACTCCAAGGTATTCAGGAGTTCATCCTTCAAAATTTGAAGATAAAGGTCTCCATACATCCTACCATCAATCTTGGCAGCATAGCCAACTCCCTGCCAAGTCATACAGCCCCACATCATCAAGGAACCACCTCCAAACTTGACTGTTCCTTGCACCACTCTATCACTGAGCCCCTCACCTGCCCTTTTCCACACCCATTTGTGCTTATCTGACCTTCATCAGACCATACTACCTTCTTCCAATCCTCCACAGTCCAATTCTTATGAGCATAGGCACAATCTAGATGAGCTTTATGATGCTTTGCTGAGAGAAGATGGTGTTTTGACTTGACCACAGCCTTCATACCAGCCTTCTTCAAGTGCTGGTGTACTGTGGTGGTTGAAAGGGAACTAACTCACACCACACAGAGACTTGCCGAGGCAAGTGGTTCTGAGCAGAAAAGAGGAATTCCAAATGTGAGAAACTACGATAGTAAGTACATGGCTTTATATACGCTACCTATGGAACTTCATAGAATGTTACAGAATGATTACTTAAGTGACGTCGTCATAGATGGAACGTTCTAGAAGGATCTGATAAGATAAGGCGTTATCTGATAAGAAGTTCGCGATATAGTTTTTAAGGAAAAGAAATCTCTAAATAAAACGGCGTTTCATTACCCCCTTCTCAGGGGTCGAACTCCCAGTCGACCAGAATGCCAGAGATGTGTGGATCGGTGCCGTCAACTGGGATGTCGAAGAGACAGTCAGGCAGCTGATTGAGGGGGGAGGCAAACTGAAGGAATTCCGGGTGTTGGAAGAGAGGGGCGGATGAACTGCAAAGATTGCAGTCGCAAGGGACAAGAGAGGCGCGTACAGCTAGAGGATTCTTTTGGTGGAAGGCTTCCACAGCCTCGGGGGCGTTGGCAACATTGGATGGGGCTCCCAAGTGCACTCCTCTCTTGGATAACCCTTCCAATGCACTAGGTATTCCATCTTGTTTCTGCGCTTGCAAGAGTCCACCACCTCCTGTACCTCATATTCTTCTTGTTGGTCCACCACCACCGGAGGAGGAGGCTTGGGAACCTCCTGCAAAGGGAATTACCCGGTCCTATATGGAGCTAGGAGCGATTTGTTGAATACCGGGTGAATTCCCCGCCAGATTGGAGGGAGCTCAAGCTCATATGCCGATTGACCCACTCATTGTTTCACTCGGAATGGGCCATAACACTTGTCGTCGAACTTCTTAGTGGGCCTGTCCGTACGAATATTTCGTCCTTCCAGGAGAACCTGTTGGCCAACTTCAAAGTTTGACGAAGGGCGCGCCTTCTTATCGTGGCTTGCTTTCATTGATGCCGCCGCTTTCTCTAAGGCTTCCCAAGCCGCTTCATGGTGCACCTTCATGGTCTGTACGAAGGTAGAGACAGACTTGTTTCAGACTTCGACTCGTTTGTTAGGGATAAGCGGTTGCTGACCAAAATTGAGTATGAACAGAGATACACCGGTGGCGCTGGAGGTCTGAGAGTTGTGGGCGAATTCCGCTAGGGGTAGCCATTCTGCCCAATCCGTTCGTCGGTGGTTAACATAGATTCACAGGTACTTTTCCACTTCTTGATTTATCCGTTCTGTCTGACCATCGGTCTGAGGATGGTAAGCCGTGGAAGGATTGGCCTCGATCCCTAACAGGGCATATAAGTCTTTCATGAATGATGATACGAAGTGCGGACCCCGGTCCGATGTGACCTTCCTGGGGGTTCCATGCAGCTTGAATACGTGATCTCTAAAGAGAGTGGCTACACCTTGGGAAGTGATGGTGTCCATGACTGGCAGCAAGTGTACCATCTTGGAGAATCGGTCTACTATTACCAGAATGGCGTTCTTGCCCCCCGACTGAGGGAGGGGACCAATAAGGTCAACGGAGACAATCTCCCATGGGGTGGACGGAATTTCGTTCGGATGCAGGGGGGAAGTGGTGGATGTGTTCTTAGCCTTGACTTTTTGGCATGTGTCACACCCTTTGACGTATGCTTCCACCATTCTCCGGATTGAGGGCCAGTAAAATTCGCTCATGATTAAATCACGGGTTCTCTTTACCCCGGGATGACCAGCAATGGGATGATCATGATTAGCGATGATGATATCTTCCCTCAACTTGGCATCATTGGGAATGTAAATCAGGTTTTTCCACCGTACCAGCCCTCCCTTCCTGGACCAAGGGGAGGCTTCCTTAAGCAGCCCTTCCCTAGCGAAGCATTCTAGCTTGTATTGGAGCTTGTTAATTCGGTCCAGAATACTCATGGAAGAAACTGCCTTGGCAAAAAGAGGGTCGGGTAGGAGAACTTGTTGGGTGTTGTTGGATGTTACCCCCTTCTCATAGTCTGGCCTCCGGGACAGAGGGTCCGCTGGATTTGTCTTACCCGGCCGGTGAGTGATAGTCAGGTGGTATTCCTGAACAATGTGCTGCCAGCGGGATTGACGTCGGGTGAGGTCCTGAGGTTGGCGGAAGAACTCGAGGTTCTTGTGATCCGTCCAGACTTCCACAGGGTGTCGCGCCTCCAGGAGGTAATGTCGCCACTCGTGAAGGGCAAACATGATGGCGAGCATCTCCAAATCGGCGGCATGGTAGTTCCGTCTGCATCATTCAGGGAGTGTGAGATAAACGTGACGGGGTGCCAGACTTGGTTCTGTTGCTGGGAAAGTACGGCCCCAATTCCAATACCCGAACCATCAGTCTCGATTTGGAATGGGTTGTTGTCCGTAGGCATTGCCAAGGCTGGAGCCGACGAGAGGGTTGCTTTCAATTTCTCAAAAGCTTTCTGGCAATCTGGGGTCCACTCAAAGTCCTTCTTAACCGACGTCATTGCATTTAGCGGGCGAGCTATCTGCGCAAAATTTCTGACGAATCAGCGGTAGAAATTAAGGAACCCTAGAAAGCCTTGTAGGCTTTTCTTGGAAGTAGGGACCAGCCAATCCCTAACTGCAGAGACCTTTTTTTCGTCCATCTTAACCTTGTCTTGAGCTACTAGTCCCAAGAACTCGGTTTCCTGAACTTCAAAGTCACATTTGTTATGTCTGAGGTACAAATGGGAGTCCCGTAGTATCTGAAGGACTTTCCGTACCACCTTCCTATGTTCTTCCAAGGTCTTAGTGAAGATCATGATGTCGTCAATGTATACGACTACGACCCCTCAATTTATCAAATCTCGGAATAGCGAATTCATCATAGTTTGAAAGGTGGCCGGGGAATTGGTAAGCCCAAAGAACATGACCAGGGGTTCGAACAGGCCCCTGTTGGTGCGGAACGCTGCCTTCCATTCGTCACCCTCCGCCATTTGTACGTTGTTGTAACCCCATCGAACATCAAATTTGGTGTAATACTTGGTGGATTTGAGTTTGTCCACCAATTTGGAAATCAACGGTAGGGGGTATCGGTTTCGCTGTGTGATAGAGTTGACTTTTCGGTAGTCTTGTACAGGGCGGAGGCGACCGTCCTTCTTTTTAATGAAGAAGAAGGCCGAGGTGAACGGTGAATTGAACGGCTGAATTCAACCGGATTTGAGATTTTCCTCAAGGAAAGTATCAAGCTCCTCTTGCTCCCCCAAGTTTAAGGGGTACACCTTGCAATCTATTTCATGGTCGCCCGGAAGGAGTTCGATTGCATGGTCCCAAGGACATCGTGGAGGCAGGACATCAAAACTTTCTTTGGCGAAGACATCCTTGTAATCGTGTATGTACTCCGGTGCTGCTTCTTCGAAGGTTTTCTTGGTTTTGGCTATGAAATCCTTAGCTGCCACCTCCGTAGTGGTTCCTCTGAGGTATTCTTCGGTGTTTAGCTGAAACAGGCGATCACCGGCCGAATAGGAGAAATCTTCGTCCTCATCATCCTTCTCACAGTCGATCAACTTGGGCATATGGTTGTCCTCGCATCAGAACAAGATTTTCCCAGAAGACCAATCAATGTTAGGGTTATGGGCTTTCAGCCAATCGTGCCCTAGGAAGACCATGTTAGGACCCAGGTCAGTGACCGCTAAGGCCAACTGTGCCTTGTGTCCTTGGATCTCGAGTTCGATGATGACAAATTTCTCCACCTTCCCTGCAGCATTAAGGGATCCGTCTGCGTTGTATACTGGTATGGGTCTAGGGAGAGAATGAGTCTGGACCCCCTTCTCAGCCACAAAATCCTTATGGATAGAAGAACCAGTACAGCCCGAATCTACGAGAGCTTTGACCTCAATTCTCTTGCCATCAGGGAGTCCGATAATTGCAGGGAGCGTGAGGGAGTTCCGCTTGTAATTCCGTAGAGAAGCCTTTTTAAACTTCAGGGGAGATTGAAGATCTCTCAGCACCCAAAAGGCGTCTTCCTCCGACAAGGATCTTAGATCTTCAACGAGGTCCCGGGACACTTCAATCGCTCTGGAATCGTGGACAAAGGATCTCAGGTGGTGGATGCTCCGCTTAACATCTGGATGAGCCACCTGAGCTTTTATCCATTGGATAGACCATGGGTCCACCCTATTCTTCCATGAGTGAGAGGACGTCCCGTTTTGCTTTCGTTGTAAAACCTTCATCTCGGCCCTTCCGGTACTTCCAAATCCCTTTTCAGCTCGTTTTGTCTCTCCTAGGGATTCTATTTCAGTTACTGGAGGGGTGGAGATTCTTTCGAGTATGAGCTGGGCGATCCACTCTCCTGCTTTTACCGGGAAGTCTTTGTCGGCTAAATTGACTAATAGGACTTTGACCTCCCCTCGGTAATCACAGTCGATTACACCCACTCCAGTAGAGATCTGACTTTTCACGGCCAACCCACTCCTGGGGGCAATTCGACCATAGTGTCCCCTAGGGATTTCCATATTAAGCTTAGTGGACACCAGAGCCTGCCTGTGGGCTGGGACCTTTCCATCTTCCGCCGCGTACAGATCATATCCGGCTGCACCCGGAGATCCTCGCTTGGGAAGATGAGCCTTCTCCTTGTCTGAACGCTGTACTTTAAACACCGGCGTCCTGGGTGTCGGTAATTTCACTCGGGTCTCAGGTTCAGTCTGGTCAATGTCAAGCACAGAGAATTTATTATTCGACAATGACTTAATTGGTACAGCAGAACAACTGGTATCTACTGTACAGACTGAAAAGACGATCCCTCGGCAGCTCTCGAGTCCTTATCCTCCTCTTCTGCCTTGGCCATCCAGGCCCGTAAAGACTCAAATTGTTTGATGGGGATTTCTTGTTCTCCCCATTGGACTGCGCGCGCTCTGGGGCGGGGTCTAGGAGGATGTTTGGTGCATGGCCAGGGGGCGTTACAGACTCGGCAGACTCCAGCAGCATGAGCCTTATCGAGCTCCATGGGAGCCCCTCGACCTGGAAACGTTTCCGGAGCATTTGGGTGGGGATTTGCTGGAACCAGAGCTTTAACAGTGTGCAGGGGAGGCGGAGGAGCGTTAGGAGGTGGCGGGTAGCAAGGACGTGGAATAAAGCGAGGATTATACGTGGGACCGACTCTGGCTTCTTTTTCGCGTTCAGACCTTTCCTTCAGAATGGTTTCAGCCTTGACCAAGGCCGCTTCCCACTCCTTGATGTCTGTAGAGTCGATCAATGCCTCATTCTTGTCCTCTGCATGATTTATCAACTCCCAGCGGGCCGCCCTTCTGATTAGGCGGACTAAGGTTCGCCCCTGAGTGCGAACATCAATCTCTGCATCTAGTGCCAAGTGGTGAAGCTGATTAAAGTAATCTTCGACGGTCAGGTTGCCCATTTTGAGGGCAAACAAGTCTGCCTTGGCTTCACGTTTGAGACCAGCTGGCTGGAACTGATCTTTGACTAGACCCGTGAAGGTTTGGAAGGAGTAGACAGCATCGGCATCCCTTCGGATCATTACGTTGGCAAAGCGTTCCGCAGCATTCTCTCCTGTCATATAGGAGAGTATGACCAGGATCTTCTGCCGGTCAGTGGGTTCCTCGTCGAAGGCTCAGATATAGATTATAATGGACCGCCACCAGTTGACGAACTTGGTTTTGGTCCCATCATACTGCTCCAGCTTAGCAGCAATCGATTTCCCCAGCTTTTGCTTTTGAATTGGTGCTCTTGGGGGTTGCGGCCCTGGTGAGCCTTGGTAGCTAGGAGAAGACGGTGGATTGGGTAAAGGGCGCCACGGGCTGATGGGATTTCTGATCCCTGTTGGGGTGGCCGTCATGGAGGTTTCTGGAATTGTTGGCGGCAAACCGGCACTGATGGGATCTAGAATAAATGCAGTCCACCAGGCCACGTATTGTTCAGCAAAGGTCAGTCGTTGAGGGGGGGATGGAAACCAGGCACTAGGGTACCGCCCAACGGTGGGAACCACCAAGGGGCGGGAAGCCTGCGGAGCTGGTAATGGAGTGATTGGTTGGGATGAGGGTAGTGGTGGGAGGTTACTCATTTGGACATCTTCTGAGGCCCTTAGCGCGGCCATCTCTCTTTGGATGTTGTCAATGGTGGGGGTGGTAGTATGCGGTCTGGTAGGATATGGCCTAGACATTGTAAAATTGGTGGAGGGCTTCGGTGTTGTACTCGTCTATGGATCGGATGAGCTGGATGAAGGAGATGGCGAAGGCTCGTCTGGGGCCAGCCAGTAAAATCCGAAGGCGGCAAACCAGACGACCAGCTGTCTCTCGAGGGTCCAGGACAAGGATGCGCGTAATCCGAGTACACAGGTTCTGGGACGTGATTCCCCTGTGCTCAAGATCGAAGGTGGGAGTGGGGTAGGTAACTCTAATTCCTCCTGCAGCAGTTTCACAAGTTCTGCAGGCGGTCGTCTTTCGTGCGCAGACCACAGTGGGGGGAGGTCTTTAATGCACAATAAAACTTTTAACACAAGTTTAAATGATGTGATGTTACAGGTGATCACACGAACCTGCCCCTAACCATCGTGTAGGGGGATACGGACACTTAGGCCTCAAGTGACAAAGGGTGGTAGTGCACTATCCACAAAAGCAACTTTATCCGTATTTATAACGGCGGACGACCATATATGCAGACGTGGGCGCAGTGTCTTTCTGCCTCGTTTTATAGTTGCGAGAGCAACGCTTCCTTTGACCCTAGGAGCCGGGTATGGTGCGTGCACTGATGAGGTACTAACGCGGACGTGAAGAGGGTCTGAGTAAACAGCGCCGACTCAAAATGAGTGGCAACAGGCGAAGTCGATAGTGGTGTCGAATGAGAAAAGGCATTGGGGGGCGAAGAGCCCGGCGACAAAGAGGTACATTTGGAATTATGAAAGGGAACTAACTCACACCACACAGAGACTTGCCGAGGCAAGTGGTTCTGAGCAGAAAAGAGGAATTCCAAACGTGAGAAACTACAATAGTAAGTACATGGCTTTATATACGCTACCTATGGAACTTCATAGAATGTTACAGAATGATTACTTAAGTGATGTCGTCATAGATGGAACATTCTAGAAGGATCTGATAAGATAAGGCATTATCTGATAAGAAGTTCGCGATATAGTTTTTAAGGAAAAGAAATCTCTAAATAAAACGGCGTTTCATTACCCCCTTCTCAGGGGTCGAACTCCCAGTCGACCAGAATGCCAGAGATGTG
>JBBPNY010000783.1:0-11998 GCA_038091165.1 Rubroboletus pulcherrimus | reverse complement strand
GTACTGTCAACTGGGTGTCAATACTCCACAAGGACGGCGCGGTTGAAGAACAAGACCAGCAGGAGAAGGACTCACCGAACCCTTCCTCGGGTCTAATGCTACGTGTAGCTGGCGAGTTCAGGGCCCCTCTAGACACCTCGATCGAGACGCTATCAGAAACGCAGTACTAGTTCATCTTCTGCGTGAATCCAAATAACTTCACAATTACACAATTAATTGGAAGGACGGTGTTTTCGGAAGGGCCAGATTCGGAGTATGGGCTTCACTGAGGTTCTGGATAAATGTCTTTGAGGTGCGACTAACCCCAAACGAGTGTTGCACCCGGTACAAGGAGCCGATAGCAATGATGGGCGTTTCGGATGGCTCGGCGGAGGTCGAGCAGACGAGAAATGTCTTGGGATTACAGGAGGCTGATATAGTTCTCGGACAATACAAGGTAATTTTCAAGGGGCTATCGTCACATACGAATAACATCTCATTGTTTTACCATCACATAGGTCTTGTCTCAGGCTGTGTTCCATTACTGCATTCGTGCCCTTGATGTGGAGGAGCAGAAACGAAACCGCCTCCGCAATGCAGAGGCAAAAGCTGGACCGCTGGTATCGATGTTCACTCAATAGACGACATGTATGCGCCCTCCGCATCCCCAGGACTCCCCCCAGACGACTATGTGGATCCGTTCAACGAAGCATCTGCCCAGGCAGACGTCCCACTCATAGCCAACGCCTCTTTGTCCCAATGTGGAGATCTCCACGACGACGAATACAAGGACCGCAAATCATTCTGTTCTGACGATTTTGACAATTGGAGTCGACTGACATCCAGTCGGAAAGAGACCAACTCCAACTACGGTTTTGAGTCCTACGTGCCTTCTAGGAACATGTTCCAAAGTGGTGGAGTTATGGAGAGCGAGATGACTGAGGTCGTCAAAGAGATGTCGTTGCTGTGCTGGCTTCTTACCTGGTGGATACCATCTGGTTCGGCCAAACGATGTTCGTCAAGCATGAAGGGGGAAGCTCGCGCTCAACATGATCATTTTGTTCATCTGTGGATGTGCGGTTTTCATCATCGCAATCCTTGAGCTCGTCATCTGAACCTAATAATCAGCACATAGCGGTGCCTCAAGGACATAACGTGTACCACTCAGAACATCGAGTCTTCAGGGTAAATGACTATCACGATCATCCGGGACCATACAGGAACTCGCCACCGTTTTCGCGTCCGTCGAGCGAATTCCTTGGACCGGAACCACGATATTTATAATTTTATACATGATCTCGACAAGACGAAGGCTCGGGTTCCGCCATGGCAACATTCATACAACACGGAATACGCGCGGAGAACTATCAAGCAGAAAGCATGTCCTTTATGATCCATATCGACACGTCAAATTTTTGTTCCAATCCTCAGACCCGACACCCTCCAGAACGACGAACAACCGGTATGGATCATACTTGTCCTTGATGCTCTTCAACGTCGAGTAATGTGCACCGAAAAACGTTGTCCGCCAATCGATCTCGAACGCAGACGCCTATTCGACCATCGCGATGGTAGGGATGTCAGTGAACCACGTACCCGGTCAAACATGTCAGTGACACACCTCGTTGAAATAAGCACCGTCGTTGGGCGTCACATCGTACAGCGCCTGGATCCATGTTCTTAATTGCTGAATCATACCCTGGATCTCCGTCGACGGCGTGTCCTCACTCCAAGATGCCGCGCACACTGACTCGACAACCGCATTTCGCCATGCAGGATTCAATCCAGCAGAATTAGGGCTAAACTGGCTCACTTTGCCGCCAGCGATGGTGCTGCGTGGACCACTGTCAGCCATCCCAAGAGAGAGAAAATGCGAACAGGACGCACTTGAGACTTGCATTGCAGTTCATGAGCACCTGCGCGACTTGGCTGTAATTATTCGCAACTGTGTCCCGCGATAGGAGGCGAGACGAGAGCGTTAAATATTCACCGACGTCTTCCCCACCACCGTACATTGCTTCATAGAGCAGATCATAATAAGACGGATAATAAAGCGTTCCGCTATCAGACACGACCCCATATGGCGCCAAGGACTGCGTAAAGTCGAGCCATGATTGCGTTGTCGCCGTGACAGTTTCGTTCGTCATGTTCGGCGCAAAATATCTGAAATAGACTTGTTCGCTGGATATGCCGCCGTACCCACCCCAACCATCATCCGTAAACTGGGTTTGGTACCGCAAAAGCCCCTCGACTACCTCTGTCATTGCAGAAGAATTGGTGATATTTGCCTCCCATCCGAAGACCAGGACTGGCACCATGGGGTACGTGTGGTAGGTGACCGAGGTCACGATCCCGTACGTGCCCCCGCCACCGCCACGCAAGGCCCAGAAGAGATCCGAATTCAGATGGTCGTTCGTGGTCAAGTATTCGCCCGTGGAAAGCACGACAGATATTTGCAAAGCGTTGTCGACGCCTTCATGCGACGATCAGCTTAATGTTCAGTAAGATCGTCAACAAGAACTGTACCAAGACCATAGCTGGGCGACACCATGGAATGACCTCCGCCCGCCAACCATCCACCAGCAGCACCGAGAGAGCCGCCCAGCGCGAGGCCACCAACCATCATACGGCCATGCTCGTTGACTGCAGCATACGCTTCAAACCACTGCACACCAGCATCGAGCGTTACAGCTGTACACACAGGCGTATCAGCGAACAAAATTCAAGATACCCCTCGAACCGACCGACCGACCTTGAAAAGTCTCGTTCCCGGGCGCACCCTGTGGCACGAACGCGCCGTCGTACGTGATGTTCTTCATGTTATGGGTCCACACCATGAACGAACCACGCGCCGCACTGCGTCCAATGAAATCATGGCTACACCCACAATCGCCGTCAGATATCCATTCACTCGCACTCGCGCACGACAAACTGACCCTGTATTCTTGACCACCAGCTTCAGGCTATACTGGACCGCGAA
The DNA here is from genome assembly GCA_038091165.1 of Rubroboletus pulcherrimus. NCBI lineage: Eukaryota > Fungi > Basidiomycota > Agaricomycetes > Boletales > Boletaceae > Rubroboletus > Rubroboletus pulcherrimus. Next base: position 9,039 of record JBBPNY010000783.1, on the reverse strand, counting down.
ATTGACCGCGGCTTGTATGTCTTCCACAGAACGCGCATCCACGCCTATGACAGGCACTCGACCCTGCGAACACGTCCCCGTGATGCTCGTATTCATAAAACATCCGTCGATCGTCCCGTTCCGAAACATGAGCGTCTCATAATTGGCCATTTCCATCGAACCGGGGTGCGATGCGCGCCAGTTGCCGTCGTACCAGTTGGTGATGACGTCGGTGCAGTTCCCGGATGGGTCCGAGACAGGGTAGCATTCGGAGGCGGTGGGAAGGGGGTAGATGAGTGGTTGCGAGAGTTGGGACTGCAGTTGGGAGAACGTGGCAGCGGAGGGCCAGCAGGGTTGGTCGCTGGTGCAGAGACAACCTGAGCTTGAGATGGCACTGCTAGCTCGGGATGTCGCGAAAAGGCCTGGGAGCGTCCCGATGAGCACGATCGCACAGAGGACTCTCATGTCTAGTCGCAATAGGGGAAAACTTGAAAGCGTACGCCTCTTGGAGAGAACTGATAGCGAATTTTATACACCACAGTACCCTGAAAGAGCAAGTCATCATACACCTCCCTCACTTTCCTGGGGTATTGCTGTGCGTTGCTCGTTCGAATCAGAAGACCACGTTGTGCCATATTCCGACTCGAGTTTCGAGCTTGCAAAATGAATTCACTTTCGGAACGATGTATGCTGCGCTGCCTAATGATCAGGGGACGTACGTTCGATTGATGTCATGATACAGGGCCGGGCTGTCAATGGCTAGCTTACCGAGAGACAGGTGATCACCACTCAAAGAGAGCTGGCAGCCCAAGCGAGACGAGGCACGAGTTCTGGAAAAGGACGTAGTTTATGCGTGAGAAGCGAAGTGGCGCACCATTTTCGCTCTCGCCCACTTCGCTGTACCAGTCGCCACTCCCTCTCACTCGCCGCGTACAAATTCCCACACTGTTAGTGCGCTGTTCACTCGACTCGCGTCCAGGCACAAGCTCAGCTGTTCGGTTGCCCAGCCCACCCTCACAGCTCGCTCCGCCAGACAGTCCCAGGCCGAGAAAGCCTACATGCAGCTCTTTGCCCGCCCACGTCCTACTCGTACCACATGTTTCGTATACCTACTTCACAATGGACACGTTCCTTCATTGCAACTGAACACTAAGAACCTGCCTACTAAGTATCGAACGCATAGACAGGTAAGTACGATATTGGCGTCGGCAGTAAATGTACAGTTACATCTCTGCCGGTGTTATCCTGTTTCGTTCCAGGGTACTGATTTTCAGTGCAAAAAATGAGTCGTCATTTAGTTCAAGTGATTTGTTGCATGAATGGTGAATATTTGAATGTTAACATTGGGCTCGGAACTTATTGCTAGCGCTGATTGTTCAGTACACAGATTGAACCAACAATCAGCGCATAGCGGTGCCTCCAGGACATAACCTATACCACTCAGGACAAGTGCTAATTCTTCAGGATAAATGACGACCCCCGATGCCATACGCATACATCGGAACCTCGCCATTAATTTCGTGTCCGTCGAACGCACCCCTCGAACCGGAACCACGATCATTTTATACACAATCTCGACAAGACGAACGCTCGGGTCCGTCATGGCGATATGTAGATAACACATAACACGGCATACGCGCGGAGAACTATCAAGCAGAAAGCATGTCCTTTATGATCCATAGCGACACGTCAAATTTCTGTTCTAATCCTCAGACCCGACACCCTCCAGAACGACGAACAACCGGTATGGATCATACTTGTCCTTGATGCTCTTCAACGTCGAGTAATGTGCACCGAAAAACGTTTGCTGCCAATCGATCTCGAACGCAGACGCCTTTTCGACCATCGCGATGGTAGGGATGTCAGCGAACCACTTACCCGGTCAGACATGTCACAGTGACACACCTCGTTGAAATAAGCGCCGTCGTTGGGTGTCAGATCATGTAACTCCTGGATCCATCCTTCGAGTCGCTGAAGCATAAATTGGATCTCCGTCGACGGCGTGTCCTCACTCCAAGATGCCCCGCACGTCGACTCGACAGCCGCATTTCGCCACGCAGGATTCAATCCAGCAGAATCAGGACTAAACTGGCTCACTTTGCCACCAGCGATGGTGCTGCGTGGACCACTGTCAGCCATCCCAAGAGAGAGAAACTGCGAACAAAACGCACTTGAAACTTGCATTGCAGTTCATGAGAACCTGTGCGACTTGGCTATAATTCTTCGCAAGTGCGTCCCGTGATAGGAGGCGCGACGAGAGCGTTAAATATCCACCGCCTCCAGCCCCACCACTGTACATTGCTTCATAAAGCAGATCATAATAAGACGGATAATAAAGCGTTCCGCTATCAGACACGACCCCATATGGCGCCAAGGACTCCGTAAAGTTTAGCCATGACTGGGTTGTCGCCGTGACAGTCTCGCTCGTCATATTCGGCGCTCCATAGTTGAAATAGACTTGTTCGCTGGATATACTGCCATACCCACCCCAACCATCATCCGTAAATTGGGTTTGGTAGCGCAAAAGTCCCTCGACTAGTTCTGGCAGTGCGGAGGAATTTGTGATATTTGCCTGCCATCCCCAGCCCTGGATTGGCACCATGGGGTATGTGCGATAAGTGACCGAGGTCACGATCCCGTACGTGCTCCCACCGCCACCACGCAAGGCCCAGAAGAGATCCGGATTCTGATATTCGTTCGTGGTCAAGTATTCGCCTGTGGAAAGCACGATAGATATTTCCAAAGCATTATCGACCCCTTCATGCGACGATCAGCTTAGTGTTCAATAGGATCGTCAACAAAAAAACATTACCAAGGCCATAGCTGGGCGACACCATGGAATGACCTCCGCCCGCCAACCATCCACCAGCGGCACCGACAGAGCCGCCCGCGGAGACGCCACCAACAATCATACGGCCATACTCGTTCACTGCAGCATACACTTCGAACCACTGCACGCCAGCATCGAGCGTTACAGCTGTACAAACAGGTGTATCAGTGAACAAAATCTAAGATATCCCTCGAACCGACCAACCGACCTTGAAAAGTCTGACTCCCCAGCGCACCCTGTGGCACAAACGCGGGATCGTACGTGATATTCTTCATATTATGTGTCCACACCATGAACGAACCACGCGCCGCACTGCGCCCAGTGAAATCATGGCTACATCCACAATCGCCATCAGATACCCATCCACTCGCACTCGCGTACGACGGACTTACCCCGTATTCTTGACCACCAGCTTCAGGCTATACTGGACCGCGAAATTCACCGCCGCTTGTATGTCCTCTACCGAACGTGCATCCACGCCAATGACAGGCACCCGACCTTGCCCACATACCCCCGTGACGCTCGTATTCATAAAACACCCGTCGATCGTCCCGTTCCGAAACATGAGCGTCTCATAATTGGCCATTTCCATTGAACCGGGGTGCGATGCGCGCCAGTTGCCGTCATACCAGTTCGTGATGACGTCGGTGCAGTTCCCGGATGGGTCCGAGACAGGGTAGCATTCGGAGGCGGTGGGAAGAGGATAGATGAGTGGTTCAGAGACTTGGGATTGGAGTTGGGAGAACGTGGCAGCGGAGGGCCAGCAGGGTCGGTCACTGGTGCAGAGACACCCTGAGCTTGAGATGGCACTGCTAGCTCGGGATGTTGCGAAAAGACCTGGGAGCGTCCCGAGGAGTACGATCGCAGAGAGCACTGTCATGTCTGCCCGTAACAGGGGGGGACTTGAACACATACGCCTCTTGGAGAGGACAGATGGCGAATTTTATACCCCACACTACCCTAAAAGAGGATGTTATCCTATACCTCCCTCACTTTCATGGGGTATTGCTGTGCGTTGCTTGTTCAAATCAGAAGATCATCTGCTGCGCATGCACGCCGCCCAGGAAGATGACGTTGTGCCATATTTCGACTCGAGCTTGCAAAAACCCTGGAAATGAATTCACTTTCGGAACGATGTATGCTGCGCTGCACAATGATCAGGAAATGTACGCTTGATCAACTTCGATTGATGTCATGATACACGGGGCTGGCTTACCAAAAGACAGGTGATCAGGGCCATTGAATGACCAGGCTGGAAAATGTCGAAGGGACGTGCTCTCTCGTCGGACCTTGAGCGGTCGTTTTGTTCTCAATGTAGTTTAGTCTGTCTTTTGGCAGGCACGCGATGGACACCGAACTTGCCTTTTCTTATAACTTGATTTGTTCGTTTCCACCCGCTCTCTTCCTAAGTTATCCACTATGGTGAGGAACGAAGCAGGGTAAGTACGATATTGATGGCGTCGGCAGTAAATGTACATTTCTGGCGGTGTTACCCTGTTTCGTTCCGAGGCACTGATTTTCAGTGAAAAAAAATGAGTCGTCATTTAGTTCAGTGATTTGTTGCATGAATGGCGAACGTTTGAACGTTAACATCGGGTTCGGAAATTCCTGATTAGCGTCGGACGGTATGATGAAAGAGGAAGACCCCATATAGCCTGAGATCGAGTCCGAACAATCAGCGCATGGCGGTGCCTCTAGGACATACTAGTACCACCCCCGAGGCCATACTCTCGCCACCAATTTCGTGTCCGTCGAACGCACCCCTCGAACCGGAACCGCGATCATTTTATACACGATTCCGACAAGACGAACGCTCAGGTCCGCCATGGGGATGTTTATACAACAATAGAATACACGCGAAGAACTATTAAACAAAAAGTACGTCCTTCATGATCCATCATTAGCGACACGTCAAATTTCTGTTCCAATCCTCAGACCCGACTCCCTCCTGAACGACGAACAACCGATACGGATCATACTTGTCCTTGATGCTCTTCAACGTCGCATAATGTGCACCGAAAAACGTCGTCTGCCAATCAATCTCGAACGCAGACGCCTGGTATTCGGATGTCAGTGGACCACGTACTCGGTCAGACATGCATGCATGGAAACAGTGACACACCTCGTTCAAGTAAGCGCCGTCGTTGGGCGCCACATCGTACATTGCCTGGATCCATGCTCTTAATTGCTGGATCGCACCCTGGATCTCCGTCGGTGGCGTGTCCTCACTCCAAGATGCCCCGCACGTCGCCTCGACAACCGCATCTCGCCATGCAGGATTCAATCCAGCAGAATCAGGGCTAAATTGGCTCACTTTGCCGCCAGCGATGGTGCTGCGTGAATCACCGTCAGCCATCCCAAGAGAGAGAAACTGCGAACGGAACACACTTGAGAGTTGTATTGCAGTTCATGAGCACCTGTGCGACTTGGCTGTAATTATTCGCGAGTGTGTCCCGTGATAGGAGGCGCGACGAGAGCGTAAAATATACACCGCCCCCGTACCCACCACTGTACATTAGTTCATAAAGCAGATCATAATAAGAAGGATAATAAAGCGTTCCGCTCTCAGACACGACCCCATATGGCGCCAAGGACTCCGTAAAGTTTAGCCATGACTGCGTTGTCGCCGTGACAGTCTCGTTCGTCATATTCGGCGCCGCATAGATGAAATACACTCGTTGGCTAGATATGTTGCCGTATCCACCCCAACCATCGTCCGTAAATTGGGTTTGGTACCGCAAAAGTCCCTCGACTAGTTCTGGAAGTACGGAGGAATTCGTGATATTTGCCTGCCATACCCAGCCCTGGATCGGCACCATGGGGTACGTGCGATAAGTGACAGAGGTCACGATCCCGTATGTGCCCCCGCCGCCACCACGCAAGGCCCAGAAGAGATCCGGGTTCTGATAGTCGTTCGTGGTCAGGTATTCGCCTGTGGAAAGCACGACAGATATTTGCAAAGCGTTGTCGACGCCTTCATGCGACGATCAGCTTAGTGTTCAGTAGGATCGTCAACAAAAGCTGTACCAAGACCATAGCTGGGCGACACCATGGAATGACCTCCGCCCGCCAACCATCCACCAGCAGCACCGAGAGAGCCGCCCAGCGAGATGCCACCAACGATCATACGGCCATACTCGTTGACTGCAGCATAGGCTTCGAACCACTGCACGCCAGCATCAAGCGTTACAGCTGTACAAACAGGCATATCAGTGAACAAAATTCAAGATACCCCTCCAACCGACTAACCGACCTTGAAAAGTCTCGTTCCCGGGTGCACCCTGTGGCACGAACGCGGGGTCGTACGTGATATTCTTCATATTATGTGTCCACACCATGAACGAACCCCGCGCCGAACTGCGCCCAATGAAATCGTGACTAAACACCCACAATGAATCGTCGTCAGATATAAATCATACGTGCGCCATGTGCCCTTCACTCGCACCTGCGTACTACGACGGACTTACCCCGTGTTCTTGACGACCAGCTTCAGGTTATATTGGACCGCGAAATTCACCGCCGCTTGTATGTCCTCCACCGAATGTACATCCACACCGATAACAGGCACCCGACCTTGCGAACACGTCCCCGTGATGCTCGTATTCATAAAACATCCGTCGATCGTCCCGTTTCGAAACATGAACGTCTCATAATTGGCCATTTCCATTGAACCGGGGTGCGATGCGCGCCAGTTGCCATCGTACCAGTTCGTGATGACGTCGGTGCAGTTCCCGGATGGGTCTGAGAGAGGGTAGCATCCGGAGGCGGTGGGAAGGGGATAGATGAGTGGGTGGGACAGTTGCGATTGGAGTTGGGAGAAAGTGGCAGTGGAAGGCCAGCAGGATTGGTCGCTGGTGCAGAGACAGCCTGAGTTGGAGATGGCATTGCTAGCTCGGGATGTCGCGAAAAGGCCTGGGAGCGTCCCAAGAAGCACGATCGCAGAGAGCACTGTCATGTCTGCTCGTAATAGGGGGACACTTGAAGGCGTACGCCTCTTGGAGAGGACAGATGGCGAATTTTATACCCCACAGTACCCTGAAAAGCAAGATATCATACGCATCCCTCGCATCCTTGGGGTATTGCTGTGCGTCGCTCGTTCGAATCAGAAGATCATCTGCTGCGCATGCACGCCACCCAGGAAGGTGGCGTTGTGCCATATTCCGACTTGAACCTGTAAAAACACTAGCAATAAATTCATTCATTTTTGGAATGACGGATGCTGCGCTAGACAGCGCCGCGCTACTCAATAATCAGGGAACGTGCATTCGATCAACTTCGATTGGTGTCTTGGACCCTTGGTGGTTAGGGTTAGGTAGGAAGAGCGTCTCGTTGGGATGAACGCCCAACCATTCCTCTATCCATGCCGTAGTCCTGCTCGACGCGGGTACGAGCGCCTGCTGGGCCTTGATTGGTCCTAGATCTACCAGCCAGGCCCACGGGACGAGCGTATACGCCATGTAATCCACACATTCATCGGGCTGTGGAACATCCGTTTGGATATGTGCACAATGACCTCATCCTTGCCATTTATCACTGAGCTGGAGCATCCGGGTGAGTGTGCTCGAGCGGACGTAGCGCAGGGTTTTTGGGCCGAGACGAGCGGGTGGGACGAGGAGGGTGTGGTTGAGGAGATGCGCGAGTGTGAGGGCATTTTCGAGCGCAATGCGTTGGTTGTGAAGACCGCTGTGGGGGAGGTAGGCGAGGTAGGAGGTCGTGAGGTCGGCGCGGAGGGTGTTAAGGCATGTGTCGGGTTCGTCGAGGGTGTCGAGGGTAACGTCAAGTTGTCGTGATATAGTCGGACCTTGGTACGGTGCATGGGGCGCGGTGAGAGGCGCGTCAGGCCGTTCTGAAGTGGTGCGCTGGGACGCGATGACTATATGAGTCCGAATTAGCGAGACCGGGAGAATACGCACGGACGGAGAGAGATGACCGTACCTCGTCGTGAATAGCCAATACGCACACGCGAAGCAGACCAGCGCGCCGCACGCCAGGAGCGCCAGGAACATCGCCAGATGACGGGTGCGGTGGTGCGGGACATGAATTTACACGTGCGAGGATGGATCTGAGGGATGGCGCAGGTTGGGCCCCGGATGGGAACTACGCGGTGGACACATGCAATAGGAACCTTTCTCGTCTGACACAGAAGGCGACTGGAAGGCATACCTCGATGTGGTGGACATCATGGACCACTTCGTCTGTGCTGGAAGCGGTCAAAAGTGTTTGTTTACATCTGTTGAATTCGAAAGGCCTTGGGCCAAATATGGTAATATCCACGGTACGAGGATGACCATGTCCCAGACTAATTCCGACCAAAGGTGAGTGGGCTACCATCAGTGCAATGTGGCAGAACCCGAGGTTCATCCAGAATAACTCAGCAGCTTGAAGTTCTCTGCCGGGATCTTGAGTCATCTTCCCTTTTCGCGTCGCATACCAAGTTATAAGTAGGTGAAGTTGACTATCAACGCTAACAGACGACCCACCGTCTGGGCCGCCGCGAAAGATTGTTTTCCTGTTTGCATTACCTTGTCTCATCCGCTCAATTTCACGACACCAGACCCGACCAACGTCGAGCCCTCAAAATCATTTTCAGTCGGTGACCATCTCATGTGTGTCTCGGAGGAGGTAGCCCAAAAGGGCATCATCACAGAAGCACTTTTCACGGCTAGTAAGGCATCCAGTGAATGCCACGTTTGCCTCCACGTCAATTCGACTTTCCGTACCAATCCCACCATTTGCCATACCCTATCCCTGTGAGTTCTACTGCAGCATGTCAACGTCTTCAGGCTGACGTACATATTAGCGTCAATGGTGGTACTTCTCATTGGGGGATACCCCATGCCATGGGACGATGCCAAAGTGTGGGCACTTCGCCATTGGCCGGACGTGGATATCTATAACAACGAACACCTCGCCTACATCATCGAACGTTATCAGAAACTTCATGGACGTAGCATAACGTGTATTCCAGTCGAAATCAACAAAGAGTCTATGATCCTCTTCGTGGTATATTCCAAATACGACCGGCTATCTACACCACGCAAGCACAGGCGATTTCCTGAAGCTGAGCAGGCGTTGCAGTACGAGGCGCTGTTGTTCAGTCACAAGGAAGACAAGGAGCTCGCTGAGAAATCACAATTCACGACGATCGCGGATCCGTTCAGGGATTCGTCCAGTGTGAGTTTCTACTTTGAGTTATGAATCTTTTGGTCCCGAGTTGAAACATGGATGTC
>JBBPNY010000782.1:0-11999 GCA_038091165.1 Rubroboletus pulcherrimus | reverse complement strand
CTGACACCCTCCACATACTCTCCCAATATCCAAAGGACGCCCCTGAACACCTTCCCGCTCTTTATGCTACTGAGTGTAGCCGTCAACTTTTCGGTAATCGCAGAGCGAAGGGATGGGAACTTCTCGACAACTTCTCGAACGAAAGCGACGACATCCAGTGCAGAAGGATTGTTGGAGTCTCCAAGGAAGTCCATCAGAGCGTGCACGACGCTCGCAGCTACTTCGGAGAACTTGATCGCCATGACATGGATGCTTTGGATCAAAAGCTGACGGTACTCTGGTGCCTAAGAAAAAAAGTGATAAGCATCGTGGATTGACATTGGAAGTGACGATGAAACCTTGTCATAATCATGTTGTTGCGTCCGCTGAAGCTGCTTCTTGAGAAACAACACAACTTCTTCAACATTCCGGGTAGAGGTCATGCTCAACACAATGCTCATCGCTTTCCGGCGTACTTCCATGTCGGCACTATTTTACACGTCAAGGAGAGAGAGCGGCTCGTATTAAATCAAACTTGCCTAGAGAGAACTTGCAGTACGTCCATGATGAGCCCATCCAAAACGGCTCCATGCTTCGAGCGTAGCGCGTCAAGTCTGTCGAGGACAATGAGCTTGACATTGTTGTCCGATTCCTTGACGACAAGGTTCACAAGACACGCCGCCGCAGCTAATGTCATGCAAATTCTATCCAATGTTCAGGGTTAGAGAAGACTAAGGAGCACACCTTTAACTGCAGCGGGATTTTGTGTGAGCGTAGTGAGCGTGGTTGCAGCTTCATACTTTACGGCATGCGATGATGAGTTGAGCAGCTCAAACATGCAACGAATGTACCGAGGCTATTCGCCACCAGAAAGCGCTCAGCACATAAACACGACTATATGCGCAAATGTCGCTTACTTTATGAGTGGTATCGTTTATGCAATCCATCCGAGCGACCTCGATGACAGCCATCTGTAGCCCCTCGTCCATCGAGGCAACCCCGTCCCAAACACTTCTCAACCACTCCACTGCTTTGTTCATTGCCACGCTTGCGAGAAACACGAACGCATTCCGCTTGCATGTCGCGTCGGATTCAGCAGCAAGGAATGTCTGCATCATTTCCGCGGCATCCGGGACGAGAGACTCGTGTTCTCGATGGACGGTATAGAGGGCAAATACAGCAGCTTTCCGAACATACGAATGGCGGTGTTCGAGGTTGGCGCGGAGAGTGGGAATGAGTGGTTCGAGGAGTTCAACGTCTTTCGAAATCTTTTGGAGGAAGCGGAGGGTGGCCCCGCGAATATATTCGTTTGGGTGTTGCTGTGGAGCATATACATCAGTCATTTAACAAGTATCAGCACAAAGGAACGCACGAGGTCATTACGGATGGCGTTGCTGAAAGACGGAATTGGGAAGTGAACTATAAGAGCAGGAGAAGAGACACGTACACGACGAGAATCATTTCTTGCTTCAACTTGCCGTTCTCGTCGTATTTTGGACAAACTTCCCAATAGAAGTGGAGCAATTTCTTGAGTTGCTTGTGCTTCGAGGGCATGATGTACTGGATGATTGGCATCAATAACGTAGGCTAGATAGGCCGTACGTGTGAAACATCAGTCTACGACCTATCATTCAGGAAGTCGAGTGCATGGATGCTCACCTGAGGATTACCATTGATAGTCGCGACGATGATTCTGCGCAACGTGTCTAGTTTGTCCTCATCAGAGCCCTTCTCGAGAGCTGACCGCAGCTCCTGTGTTGAGGGGGTCTCCGCGGTATCTTCGAATATAACCGTGTAACATAGAGCCTCTCCCGACATCGTGCTCTCTTTATTGGTGTCGTCGTAGTCGTCGGGCGTGGTATGGACCGCCGAACTTCTTCGGACATAGCACATGGGAATTTGTTACCACATTTGTAACACACTGAGCCCTTCAAGCCTCTTGCCCGGTCCACCAACATGTTGGCATTAATGTACATACTTTGAAAATGGACACCTGTTCCTTGAAGTGCAGTTCGCTACCTGCCTTATTTTCTCAGTCTTTCTGTATACCATTTTCAAGATAAGGGTGGCCTTGCGGTGTAGCTGCGCTCAACATTCCATCGAAAAGCAAGCTTCCAATTCGAGATAAATATAGATCGAATAAATACCCAGACCTTCGACGAACTTAACAGAGCACCCACTTCACTTACCTCCCCGTCAAGCGAATCTCCATCCATCGCAAAGGTGGGAACGTCACTGCTGCAAAAGCAGCTGCGAGCTACGTATTAAAAGACAAAAAAAAGGTCAGTGAGACGGGCTGGATTTTGATGGTGACATCCAAGTCAAGAGAGGTGCTGTACCTCGAATCCGAGATCTGCACCGTACGTCGCACCGGCCATTTGTCCAATCGGTCCTGTGTACCATACTTGAGACATTCCGATGACTGCCCCGACTATTCCAAAACCAGACGCCAAGAGGCCTGCGAGGCCAATGGGGAGTCTGCGAGTGAAAAAAAAGGCGGCCAAGCGGCGTATGAGAATAGGACGTCAGATGATATTATTGCGATGGCCACCTGGTTGAACAAGAGGCACGTACTTGGAAGGGTTATCCCAATCTGCCAAGTTGTATCCTCCCAACTGTCCCCCTTCCCGCCGAAATAGCCAATGTTCCTCCACAACGATGACGATAAAGAATGCTACCCAATAACTCAATATCGACAAAAGGTTGCTCAGGATAGCACTGAAATGTTCCCGTCCCGCAACACCGGCAAGGGTATAGACGACGAAAACGAGGAATACCCAGAGAAAACGTGGTACCATGGCAAACGGACGACCCAGCGCCTGTATGGCGAGAGCTGCGGAATATGTATTGGGAATATTGCAGGAACTTTGTCGTGGATACGTAAGCACAAGATCGGGCCAACAAGAGAAGGACACACATCGCGCTACACGCCAACATCACCAGGAGAAACTTTCCTCCACCTCCCCATGGTGATAACACTTGAGCGACCAACGCACCAGTGTTTCCACTTGAACCGAAGGCAGCGACATAGGCTGGGTCTGTTATTGTCATTAACGTAGCCCCCAGTGTTATGGTGAAAACTGTCGGGAGGTACAAACCCCAGAAAGTCGATATGAATACGTGCCAAGGATTCGTATCGATGGGTAGCCGAACATTGTAGTCAGCAGCGATCGATGCCCAGCCTGCGACTGAGCCAAAGACAATTGCGCCGAAGCCAAGAATGTCGGCGCTGAGTGCTCTCCCGGTGTCTTCCAATGGCTTTTGCGCGTTCACGTCATATCCGGCCTTGCCACCGAGTCCATACAGACAGCACATGATGAACAATGTCACCATCCAGGCGTAACGCTCGTAAACGTGGACCATATCATAGCCGATAAAACAAGGCACGAGGGAGCAGACACCGATAATGATGATGCCAACGACTAGGGGGAGTGTGTCGGTATTGATCGAAGCAAGTGTCTCACCACCAAGGATAACAGCGGTCGTGGCAAAGCCAAGTCTAACGGTTAAGTGTCAACCGAGGCTGGTGGCAGGCATGGAAGAAGAGACGTACTGAGTGATGATGCTTAGGATAGAATAGAAGGCGCCACCTAGGTACCCAGAACTATAACGTGCAATGATCATCGTACGCAACCCAGTCCGTGGGCCTAGCGTGGCAATGAAGGCCGTTGGTATTCCGCCGAGAGCAGCAAAGCCGAGGATAGTTGCGACGGCATGACTGGGCTAGGTTTGAGTACAATGTGATATGGATAATCGGGGACCCACGGTAGGGTAAGAGTGAACAGGTATTGAGCCAATACACCTACAGGTAGTACGGGAAGTACCATGTTGACCGACCTGTTGCATTGGTGAGGTATGAAACAAGATCGAGAAAGGGAGCATACCACCACATAAATAGGCTGTAATGGATGATAAGCACAAGCTTGGATAGGAGTGAACATCGAGGAAACAGACTTGTTCCAGGAATTTTTGGATTCTCTCTGGTGTTCTGGCACACGCTCGACGCCTCTTGCTTCAACACCACCGTCGAAGAGTTTGGATAGAAGAGGGCCAAAGACACCAAAACGCTTTGCAATGACTTGATCGGGCGCATCCTCGATTGCGTACACCTCGGTGTCGGCGGCGGGGACACCTTTTTCCTTGTCATAGGACTGATGGGTGCTGGCCTTGGACATGCTGAAGGCACGGGAGACGACGAGGTGAGTAGGAGAAAGGCACTGAACGACCAAGGGCAGTGACAATTATACGTTGGGTATCGGGAGCAGAAGGGTGATCGTACGGGAATTCGCATGGTTCGTTTCGAGCTATGCCATGTCGTGTCGGGCCGGGTCAGCCCAGCTGTCAATGGAGTTGTGGCGAAGCGCATTAATGTGGGCATAATCACGTACGTTCAATGAGGCAACGACGGCGCATTCATCACAGGCCAACGAACGAAAGCTTGAACGGCGACTGTTGATTGAACCAGCAGCTACGAGCGGCCTGTGGCAAACAATACTCGTTCAAGCGCCCTGACTGTCAAGCATGCCGGAGAAGAGGTGTGGAAAACAATCTGAATATATATTGCGTCGTGGTGATCCCATCGCCAGAACCATGTCAGTCAGGGATTGAAACCCCCATTTGCGGTACCCGATTCCAGCGAATAATTGAGAGGTTTTTCAAACTTGAGTTACAAATGCTTCCAGGCGTCTGACACACCGCTTGCAGTCAAATGCACCGCGTTGTGGTTCAGGCGATACTATGGATAAGGAAACTGGTGATGTTGCCTTAGATGCTCGGTGATTACTGGCAACAACTGGTGGTTGATGAACAGAGGGCCCCAGACGTCTGCTAGGAGCAAGAGGACTCCGGACGTCACACCTGCGGGTAGTTCCACGATGTAGGTGTTGAATCCGCCGAGTGGTTTCGATCTGCCCTTCAGGGGCGCCAGTATGTTTGATGCCAGTCCGCAGCCGAACTGGCCGGGGGTGTAGACATGAGCGTCCCCTTTCTTGTCTGTGGTGCCTGAAGAGACAAAGAAAACACCTCTGGCACTTGACGGTCTTGCGTCGAGGTGTTGTGATGTACTGTTGTAGTCATGTTGGCTTCATCGATTGCCCTGGAGGCTCCTTGGGGGTGGGAGGCGCTCGGTGTTGGCTCACAATCAGGAGGCGCCAGGAGTGTCGCTGTGCATCGTTACGCCACGTATGGTGTTGGGAGGGAGTGATGTGCGTGTACACGATGTATTGCTGGGCTCATGGTTGGGTGCGTCGGAGCACGTTGTACGCCATTGACTCCTTGGCACAAATTCGGCGCAGCGTGCATCGTGGAACTCACGTGTGCCAGTGTTGTTGGGCTCAGCTGGCATGAACTGGGAGGGGGCAGGCAGAGGTGGGACCCTGCGCTGTTTGAATGTACGCGCGCTGCACGTAGACCGAGAGAGCTGGGTGTATGCGACAAATACCCATACACCCCGCCAAGTTATCACCGGGTGGCGGTCCACCAGACTACCTCCTGCGCGCGGCGAACGACCCTTGCTATGACGAATCTGCCCAAACTTTGAAAGTCTAGAGGTTAACAACACTCTGCAAAAAGTGCCAGACCTCACAATGTAGGCTACATAATATTTGCACTGTAGAAGGCTCCCTAACTCGAGATAAAATATCCAAACCTTCGACGACCCAACTTCAAAACAAAGCCCCCCACTTTTGCTTACCTCCCCGTCAGGCGAATCTCCATCCATCGCAAAGGTGGGAACGTCACTGCTGCGAAAGTAGCTGCGAGCTATGCATTCAAAGACAAAAAAAAAAAAAGGTCAGTGATCCGGGCTAAGGATATCCGAGTCGAGAGAGGTGCCGTACCTCGAATCCGAGATCTGCGCCATACGTCGCACCGGCCATTTTTCCAATCGGTCCTGTGTACCACACTTGAGACATTCCGATCACTGCCCCCATTATTCCGAAACCGGACGCCAAGAGACCTGCGATGCCAATGGGGAGTCTGCGAGTGAACAGAATACAGCACAAAGTCGGAGAGGCCACCCAAAAGAGCACATCAGGATATCCTTGCGATAGGCACGGTACAACGAGAGGCACGTACTTGGAAGGGTTATCCCAATCTGCCAAGTTGTATCCTCCCAACTGTCCCCCTCCCCGCCGAAAGAGCCAATGTTCCTCCACAACGATGACGATAAAGAACGCTACCCAATAACTCAATATCGACAACAGGTTGCTCAGGATAGCACTGAAATGTTCCCGTCCCGCAACACCGATAACGGTATAGACGACGAAAACGAGGAATACCCAGAGAAAACGTGGTACCATGGCAAACGGACGACCCAGCGCCTGTATGGCGAGAGCTGCGGAATATGTATTGGGAATGTTGTTGGAACTATGTCGTAGATACGTAAGCACAACATTCGGTGAGCAGGAGAAAGACACACATCGCGCTACACGCCAATATCACCAGGAGAAACTTTCCTCCACCTCCCCATGGTGATAACACTTGGGCAATCAATGCACCTGTGTTCCCACTTGCACCGAAGGCAGCGACATAGGCTGGGTCAGTGATTGTCATCAATGTAGCCCCCAGTGTCACGGCGAAAACTGTCGGGAGGTACAAACCCAAGAAGGTCAATATGAATACGCGCCAAGGATTCGAATCGGCGGGTAGCCGAACATTGTAGTCAGCCGCGATCGGTGCCCAGCCTGAAGACACGCCAAAGATGATTCCGCCGAAGCTAAGAATGTCGGCACTGAGTGCTCTCCCGGTGTCCTCCAATGGCTTTTGCGCGTTCACGTCATATCCAGCCTTGCCACCGAGTCCATACAGACAGCACATGATGAAAAATGTCACCACCCATGCGTAACGCAAGTAAACGTGGACCATATTATAGCCGATAAAACAAGGCACGAGGGAGCAGACACCGATGATGATGATGCCAACGACGAGGGGGAGTGCGTTGGCATTGATCGAAGCAAGCGTCTCGCCACCAAGGATAACAACAGTCGTGGCAAAGCCAATTCTAAAGACTGAATGTCAACCGAGGCTGGTGGCAGGCATGGAAGAGAAGACGTACTGAGTGAGGATGTTCAGGATAGAATAGAAGGCACCACCCAGGTACCCAGAACTATAACGTGCAATGATCATCGTACGCAACCCAGTCCGTGGGCCTAGCGTGGCAATAAAGGCCGTTGGAATGTTGCCGAGAGCAGCAAAGCCGAGGATAGTTGCGACAGCATGACTGGGCTAGGTCTGAGTACATGGTGATATGGGTAATCGGAGACCCACGGCAGGGTAAGAGTGAACAGGTACTGAGCCAATACACCTACAGGTAGTGCGGGAAGTACCATGTTGACCGACCTATCCATTGGTGAGATACGAAACAAGATCGAGAAAGGGCACATACCACCACATAAATAGGCTGTAAGGGATGATAAGCACCAGCTCGGAAACGACTGAACGTCGAGGAAACAGACTTGTTCCAGGAATTTTTAGATTCTCTCTGGTATTCTGGCACACGCTCGACACCTCTTGCTTCAACACCACTGCTAAAGAGTTTGGAGAGGAAAGGGCCAAAGACACCAAAACGCTTTGCAATTACTTGATCTGGCGCATCCTCATACACCTCGGTCCCGACAACAGACACATCTTTTTCCGTGTCATAGGAGTGGTGGCTGTTGATCTTGGACATGCTGAAGGCAGGGGATAAAGTAAGCCGAACGAATGAGGGCAGTCGTTAAGTATCAGGAGCAATAACGTGATCGGATGGAAGCCCGCGTGGCTTTCCTTCGATCGCTGTCAATTGAGTTGTGCAAGGCACGCTACATAAACATCGACTGATCACCACGTTGCAAAGTTTGAGGCCACTCAATTATTGTGGCGTGTTCGTCCCAGACCAACGAACTCGAAAGCTTGAACGGTGACTGTTGATTGGACCAGCAACCCAGAACGTCAGCGCGATTGTACGAGCGGCTTGCTTGTAGTAAATATCAGTCGCACGATGGCCCTGACTGTGAAACGTGCCAGATAAGAGGTGCGAAGAACAATTTATCGCGGTGATCCGCATCACCAGATCATTCAGACCCATATCAACGAGGGCAGGCACAAAGGTACGCGACTCCAGCGAATCATTGAAAGGCTATTCAAGTTTGGGCTATGGGTTATGGGTTCTTCCGGATGTCTGACAGACTCTGTGCAGCCAGGTGCACAACGACTCTGTGACCCAGGCGATCTAGCACCAAAATTAAGTAGATGTTATAATATGGCACGTACGGCAACGGACTTTGGGGAGGACCATGTACGCCTCCATGGGCGTGTCCTTGACTGGAGACTGTTACAGGGTGGTCGTACTCAAACTCGATACCGAGGGGATCGACATCGCTGTATGCAAGTCGCGCCATACCCCACCACACCTAGGAACCCGCGCGGATAACCACGTCAGAATTCCGGCACTCCGGATCCGGTACCTCCTTGGGCTGGACGCGGCTTGGACGGGAGGTACCATCTCAACTGAGCTTGCAGGTCAATCCGGATTTTGGTCAAAGCCTCGATTGAGCAGAGGCCAACTATACAAGTAAACAAATACTCACGAACGACCTGAAACACAAGTGGTAACATGGTGCTATCCGCAGTCTGTTCACATTCCGGCCAATTTATCGCCCGTCGCCAGCTCAACTTCGCGTGATCAGAAGTGGGAGTACCCCTTGGTTTCACAACCACGTTGTCTATTTCCGGTACTTTCCTACTTCATATTGGCAAAGATGGCTCGGCGTCTGGACAGATGGAATGTTGGGAAGGCTCTTTCCGTTTCACAACCCGGCCAAACTGGATTTCGCATCGTTTCCTCTTCGACACCACGGGTCACCCCGTATACCCGCCGGACCAAAAGTCGATCGATGGGAGTGGTTCATTTGTAGGAGCTTGCTCGTGTCGAACTAGAACGCAAGAAACCTGTGCCACACGACAACCACACGACCAACGTTTCCAGTGTTTAAGCGGCTGGGGAGAAGGGGGCGAGTCAGCGGTGACCTAGAAAAGGTGTGCTCCCATGGGCCAGCCGGACCATTTCGGATTCACATCAGCGCTTGCTCATCCCCATACAGCACCATGGCAGAACCAGCCAACACGGATCCCTACCTAGCCATCCCGGATTCCAAAGGTTAGGATTTGACGACACAACACTGGTATGTGTATCGGCAACGGCTCGACCAACCAGAGTTGAAACTATGCTCGATTGTTATCGTCAACGCAGAGCAAATACTGACTGAAGGGACAAGTGAGTCACAGCAGGTCACATGGCAAGCTTCTTATTTCAAGGCAACACATAGATCGCATGGGCCCACGCCAGAGATCATTTGACAAAAACTCCCCTTCTGCTTACCTCCCCGTCAAGCGAATCTCCATCCATCGCAAAGGTGGGAACGTCACTGCTGCAAAACCAGCTGCAAGCTATGCATTTTAAAGAACAAATTATGACGTGTCAGTGATATGAGCTGATTTTGATGATGACATCAAGAGAGGTGCCGCACCTCGAAGCCGAGATCTGCGCCGTACGTCGCACCGGCCATCTTTCCAATCGGCCCTGTGTACCATATTTGAGACATTCCGATCACTGCCCCAGCTATTCCGAAACCGGACGCCGAGAGGCCTGCGATGCCAATTGGAAGTCTGCGAGTGAAAGGATGAAATAAAATAAAACAGGGAGAATCAAGCATGTGGGAATACAGTACAAAGTCGGGGAGGCCACGAAAAGGAGTACATCAGGATATCCTTGCGACAGCCACGTAGAACAAGAGGCACGTACTTGGAAGGGTTATCCCAATCTGCCAAGTTGTATCCTCCCAACCGACCCCCTTCCCTCCGGAATAGCCAATGTTCCTCCGCAACGATGACGACAAAGAATGCGACCCAATAACTCAATATCGACAAAAAGTTGCTCAGGATAGCACTGAAATGCTCCCGTCCCGCAACACCGGCAACGGTATAGATGACGAAAACGAGGAATACCCAGAGAAAACGTGGCACCATGGCAAACGGACGACCCAGGGCCTGTATGGCGAGAGCTGCGGAATATGTATTCGGAATGTTGTTCGAACTATGTCGTTCGTCAGGACAAGAATCTGCCAACAGGAAAAAGACGCACATCGCGCTAAACGCCAACATCACCAGGAGAAACTTTCCTCCACCTCCCCATGGTGATAACACTTGGGCAATCAATGCACCTGTGTTCCCACTTGAACCGAAAGCAGCGACATAGGCCGGGTCAGTGATTGTCATCAACGTACCCCCCAGTGTGACGGTGAAAACTATCGGGAGGTACAAACCCAAGAAAGTCAATATGAATACACGCCAAGGATTCGTATCGACGGGTAACCGAACATTGTAGTCGGCCGCGATCGGTGCCCAGCCTACAACCGAACCAAAGATGATTGCGCCGAAGCCAAGAATGTCGGCACTGAGTGCTCTCCCGGTGTCCTCCAATGGCTTTTGCGCGTTCACGTCATATCCGGCCTTGCCACCGAGTCCATACAGACAGCACATGATGAAAAATGTCACCATCCATGCGTAACGCTCGTAAATGTGGACCATATTATAGCCGATAAAACAAGGCACGAGGGAGCAGACACCGATGATGATGATGCCAACGACGAGGGGGAGTGCGTTGGCATTGATCGAAGCAAGCGTCTCGCCACCAAGGATAACAGCGGTCGTGGCAAAGCCAAGTCTAACGGTCGAGGGTCAAAACGAGGCTGGTGGTAGACATGGAAGAGAAGACATACTGAGTGAGGATGTTCAGGACAGAATAGAAGGCACCACCCAGGTACCCAGAACTATAACGTGCGATGATCATCGTACGCAACCCAGTCTGTGGGCCTAGCGTGGCAATAAAGGCCGTTGGAACACCGCCGAGAGCAGCAAAGCCGAGGATAGTTACGACAGCATGACTGGGCTAGGTCTGAGTACAATGTGAGATGGATAATCGGAGACCCACGGTAAGGTAAGAGTGAACACGTATTGAGCCAATACACCTACAGGTATTGTGGTAAGTACCATGTTGACCGACCTATTCCATTGGTGAGATGTGAAACAAAACCGAAAAAGGGAGCATACCACCACATAAATAGGCTGTAAGGGATGATGAGCACAAGCTCGGAAACGACTGAACATCGAGGAAACAGACTTGTTCCAGGAATTTTTGGATTCCCTCTGGTGTTCTGGCACACGCTCGACGCCTCTTGCTTCAACACCACTGTCGAAGAGTTTGGATAGAAGAGGGCCAAAGACACCAAAACGCTTCGCGATGACTTGATCAGGCGCATCCTCGACTGCGTACACCTCGGTCTCGACAGTGGAAACACCTTTTTCCTTGTCATAGGACTGGTGGATGCTGGCCTTGGACATGCTGAAGGCACGGGACAGGACGAGGCGAATGGGAGGGGATAAAGCAAGCTAACCGAACAAGGGCAGTGTATCCCGGACCGGAGCAGGAACGTGATTGGATGGAAATCCGTATGAGCCCAGCTGTCAATTGAGCTGTGGCGAGGCACATTACATAAAATTTCGCTATGATCACATGTTGGTCCCAGGCTAACGAACTCGAATGCTTGAACGGTGACTTAGTAGTGACTGTTGATTGAACCAACAACCGAGAACGTTGGCGTGACTGTACGAGCGGCTTTCTTGTCGTCGATAATAGTCGTACAATCGCCCTGACTGTGAAGCGTGCCAGATAAGAGGTTTGAAGGACAATTCATATCCATATCTGGCCCATCACCAGAACCATCGACATGTCAGCGAGGGATTTGGGCCTTCCGTTTGCGAGCACCCCGCAGGCAAGAAGAGCGAATAATTGAAAGGTTATTCGAGCTTGAGTCACAAGTTCTTCCAAGTGTCTGACACGTCAAGGCTCTGCAGTGCAGCCAATTGAACGCTGCCAGTGTGATTCAAGCGATCTAGCACTAAAACTAATTAGTAAATGTCTGATGTGGCACGTACAGCAACGGACTTTGCGGAGGACCACGTACGCCTCTATGAGGCGTGTC
>JBBPNY010000781.1:0-12034 GCA_038091165.1 Rubroboletus pulcherrimus | reverse complement strand
TGGGTTACTGTGTAGAAGGACGCTGCCTGGCTTCTGTCTCATAAGATGGGTTGTTTCCCCTGGGCCGAGCGTGCGGGACCGGATTTATTACTAAAATATGGCGATCGGATTATTTTGGGGCGCCAGGGATGAGCCTATTGTAATCGACAAGCCGTCCCCGTGCACAGTACCTACATCGTAGTACAACACACGAGAGTCCTGCATCGAAACAAGTTGAACAGATAATAGATACATTTATATATATAAGATGATGACGATTCTGTATGCCAATCTATGGTGCACAAGTCAACTTTGCTGATACATGACAAACCCCTACGAAGCGAAGAAGAAAAAGAAGAAAAGAGGCTCTTACAGGAACCTAAAACCTACTAGGGTAAAACTAGCACATCTCACACCGGCAAGCCATTCAGCTTCTCCTTCGTCGTCAGCGCGCCAGTGTTGGCTTCGTCGGCTTCGTTAGACGTGTCCCCCGAAGCCCTCACAATGTTATTCCTATCATTCTCGTTGTCGTCAAATTTTGGTTGTGGTTCGTGATCCGTTCCCCTCTGGTAAAAGTAAGACATGGAGAGGATTTCGACCATCACGATTCCCAGAAGAAACCAGAACGAGGCTGCACGTCCATAGTACTCTTGTGGGCCGCCATGGGTAGCCTCCACGGACGTTTCGATCGAGCTGAACGCCGCAAGCCCGATCGCAGAACCAAATTGGAGGGCACCATAGAAGATTGCGCCTACCGTACCTGCCATGGATGCTGGTGCAGCCTGGAAGATAGCGATGCTGAGAAACCATGATCATCAGGTGTGACGCAGGGAATAAGAGTACACCCCGTACTTTGTGTGGCTATATGTCAACATTGCACCAGCACTGCCAAGAGAGAAAGCAGGAAATACGTAGGGCCAGTAATCCTCTGGCTGACTACCACCTGCGGCAAGTAGGATGGTGGCTACGGCTACCATAGAAAGACCAAATAGAATGATCCATTTCGGGCTGAAGATTCTAGACAGCGACCCTGTGAAGCTCATTATAAAAGCAGCCACGCCGATCGGGAACCTAAAGGGATATCGAAAAGATGATTTGTACCTGCGGAGCGCATGCTTACATATGGACCGCAGTTGAGATGATCGTCCAGTGAAATACATTTTGCCACAAAGTCGTGAAAGCGGTGAAGACGGCGGTCCACCAAAAGAACGGAAACAGCGCTGAACCAAAGAGGACGGAGAAGTTGTTGTAAAACCATGTACGAGGGGGTCTAGGCCGGGGAACAGTGAACTCACGGACACGAGTAAGAGAAGGTGTGACGTACATTGCCGCCTTGTCAATGGGGATTAGGGTTTCCCAATAGAAGAACCCAACAGTGAAAAATATCGAAACGATCAAGGGAGTGAGGACTCCTGCGGTGGCCCAGCCATCCGCTGATCCAGACGTCACCGCATAGATGAAAAGAATGAGTGCAACTGACGGTGTTATCAGTACTGCATCGATCGGTACTTCGTAAAGATGAGGCACACCAGTCAAAATCGAAATTCCGATCAGATCAAGACTCTTCCATTTCGCACTGTGTGTGTCAAGCTCATGTTTAGAGATTGCAACTTCCGGGGGGATTATGAACAGACAACCCAGTGCGACTGGAATGGCGATAATCGTAACAAACCAGAAGACCCAGTGATACGAAGCATATTGGACAAGGACCGCTCCGATAAAGAGCCCAAGCACTGCGCATGTTACAATGTTGTTTGCAAAGTTGGGAACAACGCCAACACAACACCTACCATTTGCGACTGCGCCACAGCCTCCAAATACACCAATCGCCCGAGCTTGTTCAAGAGGTTCCGGGAAAACATGTACCAAGAGTGTGAGAGCGGAAGGTATTGTCATCGCGGATGCTGTGACGTATGTGAGTATGCCCAACGTACTATAGCTTCTTACTCACCTATGCCCATGAGCGCTCTTAATACAATGATTGCGATCTTGTTATTCACAAAGCCGGCACTCATAGAAAAAATTCCCAGAAAAACCACGCCTGTGATGAAGGAATTTTCTAACGCTTGTTGAATAAGCTGTCTAGAGAAATATTGGCACCGCACTTACTTGGATTATAGACATCGCTTATCCGCCCGCCCTTCGAGCGTGAGTCAGATCACGTCGCGAGTGAGAGGGCAATGAGACATACGATCAAGAGAAACGAAGCAAACGTGAGTTGGAATCCACTGATTATCCAGGGAGACTGACTCTCTGTAATATCCATGGAACTCTCGAGAGCAGGTATGGCGGGAAAAAGTGCTGAATTGTTGAAAGCATCCAAGAATTGTGCGAGACAAAACATCAACAACAGAATCAATTTGCGTGTCAACGAAAGCCGCTTTGGCGGTTCATCGACCGTTGTCTTAGCGGGCGGGACTGGAGCAGGTGGCGACATCGTGCTGGAGTCCTGCTCGCGGAGAAATTGCGGCCAAACGAGTGCACCTGCGTGAGGGGAAAGATTTGCTTTACCTTGAGCCCGTTCTATCGATTACCCATCTTTATAAGGATGGCAGGACAGTAGTTCTCGCATGTCCCTTGCGTTTTATTACAGAAATATCCGCGCACGAGTAACGAGAACCGCAGGAGTGCCACAAGGAGGTAGGAAGTCCAGCACTAAAGTTCGGAGAGTGGCCGATCGCGACAGACATTACCCGAACGGCAGGAAGATTGACCGTCAGAATCAAGTAGCCAACCAATAAGAATGCGTAAAACGACGGCGAAGAGGCTGGTCGCGTGTCAAAACTACAAGCAAGAGCTATTTTCCGCTCGAAACGGCCGGAGGACACTGTGTTAGGTTTGCGTTGCATCATCTTTGCGATGAGAATGTACCTTCTGTGGCCGCTGGCAAGTGAAGATTTGAACACACAAACGTACCATTTCAAAAGCTCCCAGACGACAGTCTAGAGGTCAAATCATTGACCATGGCAAAAAAACCGCGCTACACTGAACTTGTGGGTGGTGCAACGGACTCGGACGTTTGGACGTCTGGTGATCCAAGGAGATGCGAATCCGAAGCGTGAAGTCAGAGAGTTTGCGGGCATAGAGCACATTTCGTGATCAGTGATGGACTGCGCATTGCTTCCTCGGGAGCCGGTGATACTTGTCGGACTCGTGTTTGCCTCCCTACACCAACATTCGGCGAATATCGACCTCAGCTGACATCGACACAAGTTGGTTTGTGTGAGAATGTCCGAGTCTGACTTCAACTTGTTTGAACTTGCTATGCTGCATTTGCCTCGAGTTGACGGCAAGGACACAATTTGTAACTTATACACCGTTCCATTATCTCGCCGGCGGCCAGTGAGTGAGCACGTATTTTGAGCCTTGACCATCCAAGGGCGCAACGGTGATACTACTGCATAGTAGCGTTTCGCAGTTACTCCAACTTGGACACCAATTCGCCACCGACTTCATACCGCGGTTGCAAGCGGCATCTGGTTGCGCTTCCATGGCCATCATGTTTGAAGCCTGGTGAAAGATAGGAGTCCTTGAGTTTCCTGCTCTGTTTTGATGTTCGTGATGTTCGTGACTATTCCGGCTCAAGCGCTCATCCGCCACATCTCCACATTTCAGCCTGCTGAATCCTCAGGGAAACGTACGAGATGGGCAAACAGCCCCTCTCCTGCAGGGAACATTCATGGTGATTCCCGGAAAGCGATGCCACCGCCTCGTTCCTCAATCCCTTCGACTCTAACCCCATTGGTGATAGGGACCACTAACCCAGCTCCAACTTCGCACATCTATACCCATAAAGGGTGAAGGACCACGGATACCGAGTGATTTTGAATGGTAATATCCCATTAACAAAGAAGAGACTTAGACCCCCTGTCTCCCCCCACATCATCTTGTATTGGTCCCACAGCGGTGCGGGAAGGCCACCGTGACCGCGAAACCGACTAGCAATGCATTTCAATGTACGGACTGTGGTCACCAGTGGAGTTCGCGTTCATGGTTAGGCTATATTGACAGATTCAGCGTAGAGATTTGCTTCCATCGCCCCTTAATCATCTCCGTGATGCATCTGGTGTGTGTTGGTACCAATGATACCTAGACAATGAGGCCGAAAGGCTCAGTGGGATAGGAGAGAACTGGGAAAGTGGTAACTATGACCGCACTCTTTCTTGTTTGACACGGGCATGATGTTTTCTTGACCTCCTGGTTGGAACGCCTTACTAGGTGAGTAATGCCTGCGGTAACGTGTGATGATGGTGTTTTTGGTACGGTTTCTCCAAACTGAGATATAGTTAGAACTTCCTCCGAGTCGATCACATCCATCTTATACCCAACTTATAGGCCCTTGTTCCTCCATGGTGCGTTCTTGTATCGAGCTGGGGTAACTCGACCATGCGTGTCGTGATGTACCCTTGGAGTAAAAAAACATTCAACAAGACGAGTGATATCTGGATTTATTACCATCATATGACTGAATACAAAGAAGACACGGCGAGCCTACTGTCGTTACCCACATGTCGGAAGACATAATGAAATTCAGACGGCGAATGCAAGGCTTCTTCATATTGAAGGTCGAGGCATCGAAGTTCGAACGAGTCCACATGCACTTTTGGGGATGAGGATGATTCATGTTGATGTAAATTCACTGGCTGAAGACTCAGAAAAGTTTGGCGATGAGTCGACGCGTCGAACGAAGTCCAGTGGCGATTTCAGTGGAATCCATAGCTTATGAGAGTAGGACCGTAGCAAATTCTGGCTTGAACGGCTGGCACGAATGTCTGTTGCGCTGCGTCATGACGGTGACGGTGGTGGTCACGGTACTATCGGCCCGGCCTGGCCGTAGGTAAGACACGGTCACCGTCGTACTGAAAAATGCATCGAACGCAGATACCATGTCGCTTCGCGTCCTCTCCGCCCAAGACGTCGACGCAGTGACATCGGAGCTACAGCCAAACGATCTTGAGGCGCTTATGGCCTCCGTCTTCCATAGGCTCTCTTCTACGTCAGATTATGCGTCCCCACACAGAACATCCATATCTATGGCACGACACACCGCTCTGTTCATGCCGTCTCGTGTACCAGACCTCGGAACGACCATCAAAGTCGTTTCTGTGCCCTCTTTCTCAGGAGCTCGACCGGGGTTGCCTGCATCCACTCTCATCCTAGACGAGATCACCGGCTGTGTCAAAGCAATCGTGAATGCCACTGCCTTGACAGCCCTCCGGACTGCTGCTGGTGCGGTTCGATCTCCCTTTTATCGAGGGGCGATTGGGATGTCGAGCGACTGACCAATGACAGGTTCTCTTCTCGCTACTCGTCTCCTCACATCCAAGGCACCAAGGACCCTGGTTGCATTCGGTGCCGGAAAACAAATTAAAGCCCATATCGATCTTCACCTCCGCGCATTCCCATCATTCGAATCTTGTACCATCGTCAACCGCACGGATAACGTGCGTCTACACGAGCTCACGTCGTATCTCCGCCAGTCACATCCCTCTGTCGTGTTCAATACACTTACATCGGACGATAAACACGTCAAGGATGAGGTACGAAACGCAGATGTGATCTGTACGGCTACTTCATCCGAGAAGCCACTCTTTCCATCAGAATGGGTCTCGCCTGGCACACATCTTAACCTAGTTGGGAGTTTCACTCCGCACATGCACGAGGTCGATTCAGAACTCATCCATCGGGCATGGAAAGTTGTGGTAGACTCTCGAGAGGCTTGCGCTATCGAAGCCGGAGAACTCATCAGTGCAGGCAAGGCAACAGATCCGAACGGAAGTTTGATCGAGCTCGGTGAGTTGGTAGAGAAAGGTGACGATAGAAAATTCGTACCTGTCGAACTGCCCCCGGACCTCAGAGCGCCAGATGGCGTGACTATATTCAAGTCCGTAGGGGTTGGGCTCCAGGACGTGGCTATCGCAAGTCTCGTCCTATCTCGTGCAGAACGTATGGGGTGCGGGATACGAATTGAGAATTATCACATATGACAGGTACTACCATATTTGACGGAGCTCTGGGGTTGGTTCATGTCGTTGTGATATTGTTGTGACTTATATGTATCAGCTATCGACTATGACCGACACGTACAGCTTATGTATGGAAAAGGACACTGTCTGGCAGCATCCTGCAGAGCTTCTGTCTCATAAGTAAGATGGGTTGTGTAGCGGGGCTGAGCATGCGGGTCTGGATCTATGTATCACCAAGTGGGCATACGACTATCTTGCGGCCAATGGCATGACTTGTCAGTGGAAACTGCAACAACCAATGGTGACATGTAAATACTTCAGCTCGACGTACAATGCAAGCGTATCCCCTCAGCTTTTGCCTTGGCGGGTGCTACAAAAAACTAAGATGAGTCTCTTTTACCCCTTCAACTCGAAACGTCCCGCAAGTCTAGTGATCCCAAACACAGTGACTGCTCCCAACACAAACCCCGATACAAACCACTTGTAGTCTCGGGCTGTATCAGCAACCACCGTGTTGCGACGCAACGTTGGCCGAGAACCCTCCCTATCGAAGCGGCTCTGCGGGGTCATGCTAAGAATAGCGTCCGGGGCTGTGACCAGGCCCTGGAGACCGTCCAGAGACTTCATGTTCGCGTGTAGCCAGTACGCGCGGAGAGACATCTGGGGTTTCGACTCTTTATCATCGCCATTTTCTGTGGCGCGTGAAAGCGCATGCTCTTGATCTGGATGCTGTCGGTCGCGTGAAGCGGCAAGCGTCCTCTCCACGGTTTCAGCCTTGTCGCAGAACCGGAGGAGCTGTGTGCGCTGCGTGACGAAGTCGTACATAGGGACTGCATATCCGCACGACTGATGAAGGAACGACGTCCGCGTGAACAAGGTCGGAGCCGATAAGTGACCAACGGAGACACAGTACGAAGCGGTTACGCACAGACCCTACTTGATAGACATCGATGACGATGGCAGATCGGGAACCTGGCTTGCGGGTCTCTGCGGGGATAAGCCTATTATACTCGGGCGAGCCATATTCATGCACAGTACCTACATGTCAGAAAACCCTCTTAGTACGAACTTTGGAATGGCTAGTTGCCAGAATGTAACAAAGGCGGAAGGCACGTACCAACACCGAAGAGCCTGAGGATCCTAGGGGGCCCCTCAAAAGCACAGAACATGATCGTTATGCGGCCATTCTCTCGAACATGGGAGATGGTCTCTATACCTGCCAGTGAAGACCACCGTGTTTGGAGTTGATGAGAATGGATCAAATGCTCACAAGATGCACAGTACCTACCGCTACCAGTGAGATCCTCATACCAGACCTGCTTTGAGTTGACCACGTGGAAACAGTCGGCTGTCCCTTTGGGTGAAAGATTGACGTGGCCATGTGCGTTAAGCGGTGCGGTTGCAACCCAGAACATGCGTTGTTTCTCAATCCATTCGAAAAGCCGCTGGGGAATGTCGTCGTAGAAGTTACCCATGGTGTAGTCGGCACACTATCGCCATGCGCGGGGCGTTACTAAAACACATCAGGTTCAGCACGTAAGAGTGGCTGTGCTAGCGCAGCCACAAAGATAGTAACGCATAATGCACAGGAGTTTGAGAGCTCAATTGGGCGCTTGCGGGTCTCTTTCCCGCCAAAGTTCATGCTAATAATGCATATTTCTCGCAGTGCATGGCTTTTTGGTGGTCCCAACCATATGTACATGCATTATCACCAATTGTACTGTACCTTGCAACTTTGCAAGTGTCGCCGGCAAAATCCGTGACATTGCAAATTCAACTGTGGCTCGTCGACATACCGAATTAAGGCGTGCGGTGATCGTTTGATAGTCCTTCACGTGGCAAGTACCAGGCGTGTGAACACTTCCCCAATTCGGAACGTCTGGAGGGGTGACTTTTTGCCATACGACAAGGGTAACCGCTCCACACCTGTCATGTTCATCATCAGATGTTTGAGCGTTTCGTCGGTCTCCGAGGTGTGATTTGAGTCGCGAAAACGACTCCCCGACGAGCCCCGAGTCTGAATTGTGTACATACAGTCTGTATATAAGTGATAGTGGTCGCCGGAAGCACCCGGGCTTCTGAAAAGGCGCCAAAAACGGATCGCATCGTCCAACGGAACGTTGAAGCGCTGCAAACAATATGTGCGCAGCATTACGGAGCAGCATAGAAACGAAATATTATCATGCTGAACTGGAAGTATTTGCAAGTGGGAATACAGATCCAGATCTGTCATCTGTGTGCAGTGACAGTGTCGAGCGAATGAAAGTGGGTTCCTTCTTCCCTCCGTTTCGTCCCGTTCCATCAGGTTCGCGTCACCTCTTTTTCTTACATGAGTCGATTGTTCACCTGTTGTAGATGACCGGAGGGAGTGTAAAGTGTGAAACAATGAAATGGCTCTTCAAAATCACGAAAGTGGAGTATCCACCGGGGCTGCGGAAAAGCGCAAAGTATAGGTTAAAGAGAGTAGGTGGTCAGTCGGATAGTAGAACGACCGAATTATGTACCCAAAGAGAATACCTGGTACGGTACATGTTAGTGAGTGAGTAATAACGAGAGACGAACAAGCGCTATGATACCTCAGTCGGATAGTAGAACGACTGAGGAATGCACGACGCTGTGAGGAGATTCTAAGTAACGAGCGTGGTGTGAAAGAGATGTTAGCTGTAGTAAGTGTAGCATATTTCAACATAGGTTGCATAGGTTCAAGCTGCTTCTCCGACGTGTTGCAAGGTACTATCGCTGCGGTTATAGTCTGGCCTTGTGAACGATAGTCGGTACACGCGCCCCTCCGCCGCCGCCAGTGCATCATTCTTGACTGCGCCGGCTTTGTCAGGCTTTCCCCCCAAAGCCCTCATTGCGATATTGTTACCCTGGTCATCAAGCTTTGGTTGTGGTTCATGGTCTGCCCCCCTTTGGTAAAAGCAGGACACGGAGAGAATTTCGATCAACACGACCCCTAGAAGAAACCAGAACGCGACTACACGCCCATGGTGTTCTTGCGGGCCACCGTGAGTAATCTCCACCGACGTTTTGATCGCGTTGAAAACCGCAAGCCCGATCGCGGAACCAAATTGGAGGGCTCCGTTGAAGATTGCGCCCACCGTACCTGCCATGGATGCTGGTGTAGCTTGGAAGATAGCGATACTGAGAAACCATAATCATCAGGTGTGACGCAGGGAATAGGAGTAAATTTCACGTACTTTGTATGGCTATATGTTAACATGGTGCCGGCACTGCCAAGAGAGAAAGCAGGAAATATGCAGGTCCAGTAATTCCCTGGTTGACGACCACCTACAGCGACTAGGACGGTGGCTATGGCTACCATAGAAAGACCAGTCAGAATGATCCATTTCGGGCTAAACGTCCTAGACAGCGACCCAGTGAAGCTCATTATCAAGGCAGCTGCACCGAGCGGGATCCTAAAGGAATATCAAAAAGATGATCTGTACCTTCGGAGCGGACGCTTACATATGGACTCCAGTTGAGACGGCCGTCCAGTGAAAAACTTCCTGCCATAAAGTCGTGAAAATCATGAAGATCGAATTCCACCAAAAGAATGGCAACAGCGCTGAGCCAAAGAGGACAAGGAAATTGTTGTAGAACCATATGTGAGGGGGTCTTTCCGGGAAACAATGAACCCACGGACACAAGTAAGGGAAGATGTAACATACATTGCTGCCTTGTCAACGGGGATTAGGGTTTCCCAATAGAAGAACCCAACAGTGAGCAATACCGAAATGATCAAAAGAATGAGGACTGCTGCGGCGGTCCAGCCATCCGCTGATATAGATGTCACCGCATAGATGAAAAGAATGAGTGCAACTGACGGTGTTATTAGCACTGTGTCGATTAATATTTCGTAAAGATGGGGCACACCAGTCAAAATCGAAATTCCGATCAGATCAAGCCTCTTCCATTTCGCACTGCGCGTGTCGGGCCCATCCCTAGACCTTACAACTTCCGGGGGGAATATAAACAGACAACCCAAGGCGACTGGAACGGCGACGATCGCAACAAACCAGAAGACCCAGTGGTACGAGGCGTATTGAACGAGGACCGCTCCAATGAAGAGCCCAAGCACTACGCGTGTCACACTGTTATTTGCAAGCCTGAGAACAACGCGAAGACCTACCATCTGCAACTGCGCCACAGCCTCCGAACACACAGATCGCCCGAGCCTGTTCAACAGGTTCCGGGAATACATGAACCAAGAGCACGAGTGCAGAAGGTATTGACATCGCAGACGCTGTGATGTATGTGAGTACACCCAATGCCTATAGCTTCTTGCTTACCAATGCCCATGAAGGCCCGTAACACAATGATTGCAATCTTGTTATTCACAAAGCCAGCACTCATGGAAAAAATCCCCAGAAAAGCCACGCCTGCGACGAAGGTATCTTCTAACGCTTATTGAGTAAGCTGTCTGGAGAAACATCGACACTGCACTTACTTGGATTATAGACATCGCTCATCCGTCCGCTCTTCGAAGAGCGCGAGTTAGATCGTGTCGCGAGTGAAAAGGTAATGAGACATACAATCAAGAGAAACGAAGCGAACGTGAGTTGGAACCCACTGACGATCCAAGTGGAGCGACCCTCTGTAATACCCATAGAATGCTTGAGAGCAGGTATTGCAGGGAAAATCGCTGCATTGTTGAAAGCGTCCAAGAATTGTGCGCAACAGAACATCAAGAGTAGCACCGATTTGCGTGTCAACGAAAGCTGCTTTGGCGATTTATTGACCATTGTTTCGGGGGGGGCTGGGGTAGACGATGACATCGTGCGGAGGGCCTGCAAGCGGAGAAATTGCAGTCAGACAATGCACCTTCGTGAGGGGAAAATAATTGCGTTTCCCTGAGCCAGTTTCTATCTATTATCCGTCTTGAGGATTGTCCGTCCATCACCGATCTATGTACAGAGATGCGAGCGCGTGGGTAATTCAAGGACCGTCTAGTAAGAAGTCGAGCGTTAGAGATCAAGTGGTTGCCGCGCAACAGCCATTACCCGTAAGGCAAAAGGTTTCACTAGGGTCTGGAGGAAGAAGGAAAGGGTCTTGGTGATTGCCAGAATTGATTGGCCGCAATTCGAAACGATCGCGACTTGCCAGATAAACGAATCACACTGTTTCCGCTTAGACGCGGTCGGAGCACGCGGACCCTCTTCACGACAAGAATGTGTGGTTTCCATAGATGAAAATTTGAATACAGACTTACTATTTCGCAAGCTTTCCTGACAACGGTCTAGAGGTCAAATTATTGCCCACGGCACGCTACATTGAACTTGTGGGTGGCGGAATGGACTCAGTAGAGGTTCGGACGTCTGGTGACCCGATGAGATGAGTCCTATACCAAGTTCAAATTGGGGTCAGACGTTCTCACACCGACCAGATGTCAGTGTTTTAGCGTTGGGGCGGGGACGAGAGCCTCCGCGGCAGTTCCCGAGGAAAGCACGTGTCATCAGTGGAGATGTTGGATGACTAAGCTTGTATCCGTACTCGCCGAATTCGCGCGTGAACGTATGAGAGCCGTCACCGGTCGTGACCGGTCACCTCTTATCATATGGCGTTATATCTGCACATTTATCCCCACCGCGTTCCGCGTCCCTCGCACCGCGTCCCTGTCCCCCGCGCGACGCAGCGCGCGAACCACATTCTTCTTTTTGTCTATGTCGTCACTATCCATACCACCTCCTATTGTAGACTACTACAGCAGCATCCATTTATCTTCTTGTTATGAGTGAACTACAGGTAGCAATTCATTAGCTACATACACTATAGCTATACTACTGTAGCCCCACTCATAATGTATGTATGCTACTCGTCTGTGTGAGAGCCATCGAATCCATTAAGTATAGTAGTAATGATGCCATACCCATACCCATTCCCGCAGCGGGGATATGAGCACGGAGGGAGGGAGAGGACGAGGACGTTGATGGCAAGGGTGATGGCGAGAGGGACGACAGCACAACGCACATCGCACGCATTGTGCTGTCGCTTCACCAAGGATGTGGGTGAGGGCAAGGACGGCGAGGGCGAGGGGGAGAGGAACGACGGCACAACATGCGCCAATGCGCATGTTGTGCCGTCGTTCC
>JBBPNY010000780.1:0-12055 GCA_038091165.1 Rubroboletus pulcherrimus | reverse complement strand
CGGGAATGTTGGCGGGGCACATTTTGAGGGAGGGAGGGAGGAGGAGCGGTGATGGGGATCATTATGAGAGATCATCCAAGTCGAACATGCAAGCACGATACCTTTCGTCATCGCAACCTCGCAAGGTACGGCCCGACCCCGACCCCGACGACCTCGATCCCGATCCCGATCCCGATCCCGATCTTATTATTACTTAATACAAATCCATCTTGTCATCAGATCGCGCGACGAACGGTATGTTCTCTGCCTCGGCCTGTTCCCGACGACGTTTCTCCTTGTCCAAGAATCTGCACAGCGCCCCAATCGTCGTCTGCCCGCTGAACACCCGAAACGCCGACTTTTGGTCCCCACACAGCGACTGCAAGCACCCCCATCAGTACCGCGCGAACCAACCAAATCTCGGCTTACTGCTGGTGCACAGTCCGAAAACCGGCTCAGTCCCATCCGTCGCGCAGCTGGGACACCCGTCGCGGTCAGATGGTTCAGTCTCGGTGCATTTCGTAGCAGATGATGTAGTGCCTTGAGCGAGATTCGGTCGCAGTACGACAGATGGAGCCGCTCCAGCGACCGTGCGTGATCCCCAAGTTGGTAGATCGCGTTGTCAGTCAGCTTCGGTACCCGGACCAACACCAACCGGTGCAGATTCTCCAGTCCTGCCAGCTCAAATACCGACATGTCTGTCAACAGTCGACAGACTGTCCAGCGTCAGCACACGGCCCAAACCCGACAACAGTGCGTCCTTACATGCAAGATCCACCGACCTCAGTCCCACACACGCCCGCGCCAGCTTCACGATCCCCGCATCCGTCACTTGCCACACATGTGCTAGCGTCAAGGCCCCCAACTGCACCCCAAGCTTGCAGATGTTCTCCACACTCCGGTCTGTCAGGTTCGTACAGCCCGCCAATGACAACGTATGCAGCGACGGCGCGTGCACGAGCACCCCTTCAATCCCCTCGTCCGTGAGCTTCGTACAATAACTGAGATCCAGAACCCGCAGGTCCACTGCAGTGTGCCGTAGTATCAGCGGGGGTAGTCCGTCTAGCCATGTCGACGGCCGGTGCGGCAGTGGCTTGTCACATCCCGTCGCTGGCTTCCCTCCCTTCTTGATTGGACATGGAACTGCCTTGTCTGTCAACAGCGGACAACGTGCAAGCCTCAACACTCGCAGCTTCCGAGAGTACGTCCAAATGTCCCGAACA
Organism: Rubroboletus pulcherrimus; assembly: GCA_038091165.1. Lineage (NCBI taxonomy): Eukaryota > Fungi > Basidiomycota > Agaricomycetes > Boletales > Boletaceae > Rubroboletus > Rubroboletus pulcherrimus. The sequence continues at coordinate 10,853 of JBBPNY010000780.1, read as the reverse complement.
GACACAGCCGATAACAGCGGCTCGTCGCATAGCTCCAATTCAACCAGCTTTGAAAACGTCTTCGCTATCCCAGACACAGTAGGGTCCGTTAACACAACACCGCTCAGCTGCAGCCACTGCAGCGGTGGTGCTTGCGACACCAGCTCGTTGATCGCCACATCCGAGACATACTTGCATCCCGTCAAGTCCATTCCCCGAATGTTCGGGTTGTCCCTCGCTAGCCGAACGATCGTCTTGTCTGATGTGTCTGGCACTCCCGAGAGTACCACAGACTCGAGGCGTCGACAAAACGTCATTTCCGGAGTGACCCATTCATCTCTGATTCCACAGTTCGGGTCGCGTATCACTAGATGTTTGACCAACCGTCGTTCTGTTTCGGTCTCCGGAAGACGGTCCATGAGGCGTTCCATATCTTCTTCAAAGTCGGATTGATCCATATCGGTGTGCTGTTGTCGTGGTCGGTGATAGGCAGATGCTGTGCGGCCAAATTGAGGGATCGATATGGGTCCAGTAAACCATTTGTTCGGCAGTTTGCGGGACTCATTTCGTTCGTCCAGTCAGCCAGGACCACCAAATGACATCGACCACCTCGAGCTCGTCAACCATAACGGCGGCAAAGCCCTCGAACCCCCCACCAATTCGCCCTCCATCGAGTCCTCCGCGGCGCATCCCAGTCACACCCGCAGTCCTGAGGTCCATCTTTGCTTCTTCCCGGACACCTCATGAGGAAAGGAGCATTTCCCGGGTCGCTTTCTTCAGGTAGCTATCCCGACCCTGACGCTCGGAATTTTGTGATGATCCCCTCCAGGTTTTCAGGGTTTTTGTTGAGCTGTGTTGGCATCAGTCTTGCTGCAGCAAGGGGCTGGGGGATCAAAAGTGGCACCGGTCTGCTAGGAGTAGTCTGAGGTTGGTTGTATCTCTTGTCATCACCCCTGCTCGACGTAACCGAATGACTAGTGGCATGTCGTGCTGCATTATGAAACAAAGAACTAATACTGGTCGTCCAAGTATATTTCGAGTCACCCCTCGTCGTCCAACGATCCAGTACTATCTTTGTCCTGGGTACTCTCCGAACTTTCGGCTTCAGGAACCGTCGTTTGAAATGCGTTGTTAGTACTGGAATCCGGATCAAGAAGCCCATCTTGATCATCCACGCTCGCGGCGCTGGTGACCTTACGCCGCCGTACTGATGACGCAGGCGGTAAATGAGCCTTCTTGACGCGAAGAATATCCATAATCTCTATAGAAACGGTGAACAATGCGACAGACTCGGTGAATCGATACCACAGACCCTGATGGGTCATTTCCTCGTATCCTTTAATACTGCGCTTCATTGTCAACCATCTCCGTTGTAATGAATGTGCGCTCCACAAATTCCAGTCGGAATCAGGAAGCGTTTTCCAGTCGATTTCTGTGTCGTCTCGGACTTTGAGCGAATCGACTCTGCCGTCATAGTGTTCGGAGCGTAGTTCTGTATGATACCAGCAAACACCCACTTGTGAACCAGGATGTAGGCATCCTGCGGGCTCCAGCGTGGTTTCTGCCCTTCATTTTTGACCGTCTTGCTGAGGGAGTCCGTCCTACGGAGCGAGATAAGTGTTGGATTACCAGCTGAAGAGGGACACCACCATTTGATCCGACATTGCTGTCTCCCTCGTCGATTGCCCATTTTTTCACTGACGATTCCCCAGAAGACATCATTATCAAAGTCTTTGCCTTGGCTGACAGTCATCTCCGTCACAATCTTCGTGAGCTCCCTCTCCTCTTCCTTGCTCCACGGACCGGTGACGCGGACTTCACGGTTTGCGATATGATTACGATAACGATCTCGACAGTCTGATGACATCCGTCCTACAATTTCGCTGACCTTTTCCCATTGTTGACCGAGGTCGATGACTGCTCTGGTATACCGAAATGCTATGAGCGATGCGGCATTATTTCGGGAGAATGGTTAGTGACGCACTGCCTCAGTAAGTTGTCCTCCTCTGGCATCCATTTGCCTTGTTGCTTCTTCGGATGGAATGCCCTTCGGACATGGTGATAGACGGCGATGATCGGGCGTTGCGGAATTGCGGCAGCTACGACAGACGTGAGGCAGGGGATTGGAACAGCCACTGGATGAGCGTACTTATTTCCGACCAAAAGGCGTTTTCCTTGCCCTTTTCGTTTTTCTGAAAGATAATCTCCAGAATCTGCTCGTCCGCGAGTCCTCTGGACTGGATATGGCATATCAACAACTGTTCATAGCAAAGCTCGTAAACCACGCACTGCCTTGAATGCTTCTATCGCGTTTTTTAGTTGTTGCTCCTCTATCGCAGAAAATTTGCCCTTCTTGTACACGAGACCTGGACAAACATTCAAGAACAGACCGTCGTTGGCAACAACTCGTTTACCTTGCGTCTTGACCAACTCGGCTAGTTTACTCGCATTCATCCACTTGTTGGCAAGCATATGCGCATGTTCGGAGTTGGTCTGCTCCGGCCCAGGGAGACTCATGTTCAACACGCGCTTATGTGATGATTTCGTTGACTTTGGTACAGAAGATAGGACGGGACCGGTGGACGTGGACGGCAAATCCACTTGGGGCTGTGAGCGAACGATTGTAGCTGCTGGAAGAGGGAGGGGAGGGACAAATGGAGGAGGATTATTGGCTGACGCATTGGTAGCAGCAGCATCGCCCAGCGACTTGAGGACACTCGCGATCTTGGACATATCCATGTCTTGAAGGGCACGAATGATGTCGTCATTGGACGCGAAGTGGAAGTCGGGGAGTGGACCACCTAGAGCAGGGAAGATGGGATGACCTTGCGGAGGCGGTTGACCAAACTGAGAAGGATCGTGGAAGCCAAAATGGACCGGGGGATATTGGATGTAAGGAGAAGGTTGGTCTGGCAGGATCTGCTGATCTTGGTACGGAGCGGTGGCTTGGTAGGGCGCGATTTCCATGCGCTGCGCGTCTGAGGTCGCAGAAGCTGCAGCGACCACCGCATTCAGAAACGCGGCAGACGAGGCGTGTTGGCCGTCAACTGAGATGTCCTGCTGGTCGATCTCGCCGGGGGGTGAATGAGCCACCTCCTTGGCCTTCCCCTTGTCTTTCTTGGATGGCTCCTTCGGACCCTGGGATGGGGCTAATTGGCTGACTAGCGCGTTGTCTGTACCATCGGGAGAGTAGGTGGATTTCTTCTTCTGTTTCTTCTTGTCGGGGGGGTCCAGATCTGCATCCTCTGTGCTGTCGTTGCGGGTACGTCTCTTCTTGGATGTTCTGTGAGACTGGGACTGGATGAAAGGGTCGTTGGCTTCACCGACGGCGAGTTGAAGCGCGCGCTGTATGTCGGAGGTCAGGCTGGTCATACAGGATATTTAGGGTGGGCCAACGACGAGGATGAGGGCAAGCTCAAAAAACAACAAGAACTCAGGAGATCCCTTCTCCGAATAATTCCCAAATAAGTCTAAACCGGGTCACGCTCCAGTCACACCTCCGGTCACTCGTCCTTCTCGTCAAAGTACCGCTCTTCCTCTCTGTCGTCCTCGACGTCGTATTGCTCGCTCCAGTCCACCGACTCGTAGTCAGCCCCCTGCAGACATTCGTCATTGTCGGCCACTGTTCATTCGCAACACTCACCTCTAGCATACCGTAAACGAATAACTCTTTTATCCGTCTCTCAAACGTCGCCTGCTCTGCTTCCGGTGATTCCTCCACCTCCATACCCCCTTGGTCGCTCGACTCGCTTTCACTATCCTCCTCGGGTACAAACACCTCGCTTGCTCGTTGGCGTCTGACTTGACGTATTCTTTCCGCTTCTCTCTCCTCTTCGTAATCGGCTAGCAGTGTCCCAAGCTTTCCCACTTGTTGTGCACCACCTCCCAAGAACCCTTTTTCTGCCCACTCTCTTTCCTCCTGGCCTGCTTCCTGTCCATGGCGCCCCCGGCCAGACCAGAGATGCGGCCACCGATTTGTTGCTTCTACAAACGCCAGCTGCTTTGGCTTCGTTTCCGTGTATGCGAGTCTCCGGTTCCTTATCTCTGCTATCACGCTCCGCTGTTTGGGCGTCGTAACGGATGAAAAGCCGACAATCAAATGCGGTGGTAGCAGATGTAGATGTTTTTGCAAAAATTCGATGGGTGATGAGCCTGGCCGCGGTTCGTATCCAGGTGGAAGGCCAATGTATGACAGTATCGCAGATTCTCGAAGCGCTCTTTCCATGTACTCGTCCATGTTCAATGTTCAATGAGTCTAACAAGCACAAACAAGCTCTTTGAGTCCCTCAACCACTTTGTCACTCGACCATGGCTTCTTCAGGTGTTTTTTCATGTCGGTGGGACTGGTGCCGTTCCTCTTTCCCTAGCATTGACGCTCTCGATACCCACGTTAAACATGATCACGTCTGGCCGATGAAACCCATGCGAAAGGCAGAGATTGCACTCATGAGAAGAATGGACCTTCAGAGTCTCCATAGCTCCCCAGACACAGATTCAAGTATCATCTCAAGAGGTATCTCATCCCCATCCACTTGGTCAGGCCCCTAGACTAGTATGACCCCAGGACTAATTGCTGGTATGTCGCGGAGTAAGGCACCACCACCGGCCGTGCCCCCTACATCGACCCCCCAAACACACAAACGTCCAGAAAATGAAGAGTTCGATACATTTGCACAGCTGTCTTCCCCCCCTACCATCCGTTCTCCCCAAAGATTGCCGGCTTCACCGGCCTTTGAAGGTTTGATAAGGCAAGATGGGCATTCCGGACTCTCTGCAGCTGTCGAGATGTTTGAGCGAACACATGGTCACAAGGCAAACCAGCGTCTTCGTGTACTTCCTCACCAACGCTCGCCCACGCATCGTCCCATTTCACAGTCTTCTGGCTCCTCGCAAGAGGTAGTCGAACAACAGCTCACGCAAGAAGACGATGTGGGCTCTCAGCCTCTACTTCCATCCGAGCCGCCAATCGAGAATGAACTCATCGACACCGAGCTCAGGTGGCCCACAGATGATGAATTAGATGTGCCCGCCACGGAAGAGATGCGGCACGCAGAGCATCCTGTGTCTAAGCAAAATTACCGTCTAGGTAGTTCCCCTGATTCAACCAGAGGCCAAAATTTCCGTTGTGGATCCCTGAATGTGCCTCTCGGCGTAAACATCTACAGTGCTAGCCCCCCAAGCAGTTCCCAGGCTCCTCATACTTCGCAGGAATCTCACAACCCAAGCCAACCATTCGTCTTGCAGACCCAGGCGCCTTACTCTAGCCAAGCTATGGGTTGGAGTCAGACTGAGTAACGCCCCTGTTGTGGGTTCAACTGTGGAGGCAAGTGGATCATTTGGATCAAAGGTTGGGTGTGCACCGTAGCTTGTAGTTGTCGGCCGTCCTGTTATAGCTACTAGGCAAAGTTACTTGCTGTTCACAATGAACGCGGCGACGCCGGAAGTACAGCCGGACAAAGAGAAGAATTCTGCAGTTACAGGAGATGCGCTCCTCATCGTCTTCATTCACGGGTGCGACCCTGAATGACACGTAGACAGAATGGAGCATCAAGCTCACTAACACTTCGATCTAGGTTCAAAGGAGCGGAATCAACTTTCGAGAACTTCCCCTCGAGACTTCAGCACGTCTTATCGGACAGTGAGGGATATCTTCCCGTCGAGTGCGTTGTCTTTCCTGCCTATGAGGTCAATATCCATCACATCACTGTCAAAGGAGATTATTGACTTTGTGGATCAGACCAAAGGGGAACTGGTTGGTATTTTCCACCCCCGGCCATGACATCGAGTATACCACCTTTCTCTCCAGAACGCAGCCGTCGTGCGGCTCGCAGATTGGCTCACGACGCTGACCGTCCAGAAAGAAGTCGCCAATGGTGGTGGCGCTGGAACAGTGAAGATCGTCCTATGTGGACATAGGTGAGCCAGTCCCCCCTGGTTGGTCGCAACGTGATTTGTACAGTCGGTCTGACTGGTAAGTGTCCTCAGCATGGGTGGGCTGCTAGCGTCAGATACCTTGTTGGAGTTCGTCAAATCAAGGCCTGATCGAAACGCGCCGTTATGGCCCAGGATCATAGCCTGCATCGCGTTCGACACTCCAGTCAGTCACCTTGCAGATCTTCGTTGGTTGTACTTGGATGACCTGCTCGTATCTAGTACCTTGGCATACATCCATTCGTGTTCAAGAGCGGCGCTACTCGCGCTGTAGAGTATGCGAGTGTAGCTCGGGATATCGTCACCGACGTGTACTCGCTCTTCAAAGGACCCGAGCGTCCGACCGCCCCACCCAATCCTGCCCTGCAGGGAATCACAGCAGGAACTTCGGAGGCCTCGCCAGCGCCAGCATGGGCCAAATGGGCACCGGCAGCATATGCAGTCGGGGGTGCCGTCATTGCAGGCGCAACTGCAGGAGCTGCATACATGCGACGGGACGACATCACGTCTGGATATACCTGGGCTTCCGATCACATGAAGTTCGTCGGCAACTTATGGGATGAGAAAACCATGCGCGAACGCCTGGAGAGCCTCCTCGCTGCACACGTAGATCATGGAATAGTCTTCAAGACGTGAGCACGGGCTGGAGATCATGCGTGTCATTGGCTGATCCTTGCCCAGATTTTATGTGTTTTTACCAGCATCCCCTCCCACCCATCCAAACTCAAGAACGTTTGTGGTGTTACCCTCTCGGTCATCACCCGCCTTTGCCCACTATGTTCCATCACCAAACTGCGTCGTTAAAGATGAAGTTCAAGCACACATGGGAATGTTCACAGCAGGGAACAATGACGGATATTACCAACTGGGGTTGCAGACGGCTCAAGTCATCCGCGAAGCGCTCGAATTAGCGGAGCAGAGTACGTACACAGCAAATTCCTAAACCCAATCCTGCAGGGGATGCCAAGTAGAGAAATAGTTATATTTCAGTCATATATTACTGCAGGCGGGCTATCATTGTTTGAATGATAATTGCATTGCGTACGCGTCTTCTCCATCAGCATCTTGAGAGCATCTTAGCTTCCCCCGCAACGAGGTAGAGAGCAACAGACGCACAATATTTTTCTTCGATACTTTTGACGATGAAACCCAACGTATCGCGGTAGAGGCTAAGAGCTGCACGGTTCGATTTTCGGACATGAAGGGACACGTAGGTGGCCTTGTAGTTCGTTGCCATGGCCTCTTCTACAGATACGAGAGTCAGATCCCGCGGGCGATATTCCAGTAAAGATGGACATACGAGACTGCAACATTAGTTTTCTGGCTAATCCCAGTCGTCGGTACGACCGTAGGACGGATATCGAGGTGACGTGACCGTGAGGCGCAGAGGGTGGCGAACCATCTTGAGGCTCTTCAGTTTCTTCCCTGCGGATGGAAGTCAGAGGTGTGAACACATCGTGACCAATGGCAGGTATACATCTTTGCCAAGATATATCCGACTATGCGTCCTTTGTGATCTTCCGCAACATACGACAAAGATGGCCAAGTCATGGCATGATACAGGTCTGCAGAGGTGAGGGTGCGCTTGTATGCAGGGAAACGGCGATATTGACGTACAGTACTTCATCGTGTAGTTTTCTGGTAGGTTGTGCAAATTGCATGCTTGCATTCCCTGGAGATCTTCTATCTAGCTAGTCGTGAGTAGTGTAGACACCCGAATTCCTCGACGCGTACCCTCGCGACACGAATGTTCATGACTGACTCGAAGGTGTAAAGTTGGCGAGGATCAGCGAACGAAGACTCCGATAAGTTATCCGCAGATGTGGTACTTGTGTCAAGTGACAAAAGCCACACTACGCCGTATAAGGACATGGGTTTAATGTTAATGTTTGGTGACTACATTGGCAGATGGATACAACCAGTTGTAACAAGTTAACAGCGACATGAACAACAAAAAAGAAAGAAACTACTCGATAGTCCCAATGCTTTGTAAATGTAACTGACAAGTGGGAGGGGACAAGAACAGTACTTGGGTAAACCCGTAATGCAATACAATTACGCGAACATTGGCATGTCCACGCTCTTTATGACCTTGGCCATTGACCTGCATGCCCATTGGTGTTCCCGTCGTGGACCGTGCCGTTCGATGCGGACCCGCGTCCAAACAGGAAAGTCGTTGCATAGTGCTCCGCAGCGTTGATCGTATTTCGCAGACTCCTCTTCACACTCCTTCCTCTTGCTTCTGGCTCGCGAGGGTCTGCATCGGAAGCCATAGCGGGCGATGCAGCATGGTATGTCTCTGGAGAACTAGGCTGCACTGTCGCCGGGGATGGAGGTTCGCGGTGGGGCCATGAAAGAGAAGGTTCTGTTATGATGGGGGGATCTGACACCAGTGTCCCTCGCTCCTGGTATATATCCAAGGGGATCCCTGCCGAGTGCATAACTTGGGTGATGCCTTGTGAGGCAGGGGCAATTGTGCCGTGAAGCGAAGTGCCGGACGGGAAAGCAAGTCTAGGCACAGGATTCACGTGTCCTGAATGCCCGACAGTACCCCTGCCGTGCCCAATCTCAGCGTAGACATAGTCTGGTGTCATCGCTTCAGTGTTTCTGGATGAGGACGAAAGGTCGTGATATGTCCGGAAGAAAGCAGCGCCGTTCGACTGCGCCGTTCCGGTGCTACGGTTGGAACAAATGTCACTCGGCGTTGGGGAGGTGGACACCTCAATCACTGGCTGATGTCCAAATACCCGTGAGCGTCGTTGCGTTCCGTTAGGAGGACTTGCGACGGGTTGGATGTCGATATCCTGAGCTACAGGCTGGGATGGACCTGGCACGGCGGTGGTCGGACCACCGAACGGCACAGACACTTGGCTAGGTCGCAATGTCAGATTGCGTTGTATTGGTACGTCGAGTGCGTGCGACGTAGAGTTGATAGTTGGTTGGATTGGTTGAATGGCGGGAGGATCCACGTTACGGTAGCGGAAAGGCCCATCGTGCATAAAATCTTCGTCAGCTTCGATATCGCCTTCGTTGCCCATCTCCATCTCGACGTCTTGGGGCACCTCGTTGAAACCCTCATCGAAGTCATCGTCATACTCCGTTTCTTCATCATCCCCATTCATGTCCTCCGTGATGGTATTGAACAGATCTGTCAGGAAAGATCTGAGCTTTGAGACCCCATTTCCGGAGTACACGCAGAAAGCCAGACGCTGGCTCATATTGAATTCCTGCATTCGGTGTAAGGAACAACAAAACTTGGATTATGTTTCCAACACACCTGCGGAGGTTGTCTACAGAACTGCTGTAGCTCTGGTTTACGGAAAGAGGGTATCCCAGTCAAGCTCAGGTGCGTAAGTTTGTGGAGTTTTTGAAGGAGGAAATGTATTGCCATCACAGAAATTTGGTCGCAGTAAGAGAGATGAATGCGCTCCAGAGTGCTGTAACGCTCCGCAAGAGCATAAACTGCTTCATCAGTCAAGTTACTGACTCGCACGAGACCGATACGGCGAAGCTTGGGTAAACTAGCTAACTCGAACACGGACATGTCGGTAAGAAGCGTGCAATCTAGGAGAAAGTTAATTGCTAGACACATCAAAAGGGGGCGTGCGACCCACTTGCAAAGTCTACATATCGCAACCGCGTGCAACACCTTGCAAGCGATTTGATGGATCTGTCGGTTATGTTTGCGGCGTGACCGAGGTGGAGGTAGTGCAAATGTTTGCCGAGAAGGCAGATGTTCTCGACCGTGCGATCGGTGAGTTGCGTACACTTGGACAAGACAAGATTTCTGATCTTTGGTGCATGCGATATGATGCCGTCAACAGCATCGTCGGTGATGAGGGAACAGGAAGTGAGGTCAAGCATACGAAGGTGATCCAAAGATTTGGAGAGGACGAGAGGGGGAAGGTCCTCGGAGTGTCTGGGAGGTGGGAAGGGGTTGTTGGTGCGAGGAATGTTGTCATTCCGGAGGGGCGCAGGGAATGCTGCGTCCGTGAGTTCTGTGCATTGGGAGAGCCTCATCTCCCGCATATGAGTTGAATAGGCCCAAAGATCACGGACGGAAATGTCTGTGATGCGCTTGCAGTTGTTGAGATCGATCTCGAGGAGGAGAGGACAAGACTTTGCTAGGGCAGAGACAGGGGCATCTGTGACGTGCTCGAGGCCACTGAGCTTGACGCGGCGGAGAAGAGGACAGTTTACGGCGAGAGCGAGGACACCGACATCGGAGACGTTTTTGCAGCCGCTGAGGTTGATGCCCTGGAGACGCTTGGAGGCAGCGGCAAGACCGGCGATGACGGTGTCGGACGTTTTGGTAACGCCCGTAAGGTCGATTGCAACCAGATTTGGTAAGCAAGGGAGGACACGCGAGAGGGCGTCATCGGAGATGGCATGGCAGTTGACAAGGGTGAGACGTTCGAGCCGATCACACTGGGCGAGACGGCAGAAAAGGGCGTCGGTGAGGTCGGCGCCTAAGAAAAGGAAATTGAGACGGCGGATGAAACGGGCATAGGTAAATGTCTGGTCTGCGCGGGTGAGGACCCGCATCATCTTGACGAGGGTGGAGAGACGGGTGAAGCTGGGTCTGTGCCAGAGGAGCTCTACGGAGCACTCGCACCAGGAACGAGAGACGAGGAGGGCATGATAGAGATCACGCTGGGAGTGGAGCTGCTTGAGGATGTGTATGAGGACTTCGGGGGGGAGGTGTGACATGGGGGAATGGGAGGAGGGGGGCGCCCCGGGGTCGGGGTGGTGGAGACGCGAGGCCCATTGTGCGGGGGAGACGACGGCGGAGAGGGAGCGGGAAAAGATTGTTGATTTGGCTGGATCGTCGTCGTCGTTGTCGGAGAGCGACGTCGTCGACTGGGCCGGGGACGTGTGTCGGTAGACGAGTCTCGATGGCCTCATGACGGACAGACGGGGTGGACGAGCTCTGGGCTGCAGGG